>JAOBYG010149425.1:0-10660 GCA_025403545.1 Epizoanthus stellaris
TTTTATGCTAGGAGGATTTAATTAATAGAAAACAGTTTTTAGAGCACAGAGAAAAATTTTGTGTGGTTGATGACATCGTCACTTTCCATACATGTATATGTCATGACATCACTAAATGACAAAACTAAAAATAACTCACGACCCTTACATATTTTCGCCGATTTTTTCTGAACACATTCCTGTGCATCACTCGCAAAAAAAGTATGAAACAATTTTCCCAAAATTTATCCACAAACTATTTATTAGCGCAATAAAAAAGATGACGTCATTCTATATTTCCTTCCACAGCAGTTTTCCTCAAGAAAATACTTAGTTCATACTTTTTTCAACCCCACTTTTTATTGAACAACAGTAATATTTGCTACTCTCTGTTGTTTAAGCCGAATGTGTTATTAAGCTTTGAAGCTGCAAAATTTATTTTCCATATATGGAAAATTATGATGTCATCAACCACACCAATCTCTTTTCTGTGCACCAAACAATAATTTTTATAAATTAAAACCCCGTAGCCTAAAAGATAATGAAGAAACTGAGTTTTAATTTTCCTTAGCAACCAGTCATTTCTTTTACTTGAGAGTCCCCTTAAAATACAAACCCGAGACTCAAGCCTGAGACTTGTTGAAAAGAAGAGAAGAAGCAACAATTGCATACAAGAGATTTCAAGACCAAACCAAATTTTTCTGAGATCTATCCATGATTTTTGTACTACCATGCATTTACTACTGTATCATTCACAGCTGAAGGGATCAGTGGGGGCAGTAAGGGGAAGAGGGGTTTCAGTGCGAGCAAGGAGGGGACTGGGTACCCTTCCCTGAAAGTAGGGGGAGAGATATCCTTGGCAGAGAAGTAAAAAATGTAAAGTATGCTCCAGTGAGTCAAGAATTAACTCCGGTAAATTCTGTAGCATAAAGAGACTCGGAATATTACTACTTCCCCATCAACTGGATCAGACACTAGTCCACCACAAAGTTACTGGCCCCTAGCATTTTTATTGCTTTTTGCTACTCTGAGGTGGACTGAGAGAGCCTTAACAGGTTTCACAACCCAAATGACAAGGTCTCTGAGGGCCTACGGTTTAATGTCCTTAATTATCCAAGAAGACGTGAAGATCTAACCATTTGCTGATCAATGTTAGAGCAAAGGCAGCACTTTCTCCTCAATTATTTTAAGACTCTTGAGTATTGGTCCAGCTTGGAGTTGAACCCCCAACCTCGATCCTGCATTCAAGAACGGTGCTCCTGACCACTGAACCAGCTAGTGTGTGGTTTTGTCATGCTCATGGGTTTAATTTGTACTCATTTATACATGTGGTTGCAGAAAAGCAGTCTGTGCGAGTAAATGTCTCACCCAATTACTGCATGTTACATTAAAGTATGATGCAGCATGATGATTAGTAACAGCACTAGTGGTCAGGTTCAAACCTTTGACCTTTTGATTTTAAGCCTGGCCAGCACACACTTACATGTATAACCACTAGTCCACTATCACAGTCTCTTACAGAGCTTGAGAGAGAGGAGAGGGTAGGATAACAAATTATTTCATATTTTACAAGAAAAAGTTCTGGAGGGGGAGAATTATCTTTTCCCCCAGGCTGCAGTCACTGTCAGAGAAGTACAAATTTTACAGAAAATATATGATAACCAACCATACCTAAATATACCATAATATCTTTTTCCTGTTTTGTGAACACAAAAGATGAATTCATGATCAGATGAGGCTTGACTTGATACTAACCTCACTTCATATCCCAAGGAGCCAAAATTCAGACTCCCAAAGGCATCTGGCTTAAGCGTTGAATGCCACTTGAAAGGTTCTTTAAATACGGTATCTGCCTCACGAGGGTTTTGACTGACCAACTTCTCCACATTTAAGACCACATCGTTTAACAAAGCCTCATTCTGAGGAGTAAATTCTAACTTTCCTTTCCCATGATCACTTGCAGAAGTCCACTGAGCACGACTTGAAAGAGTTGCTCCCATTTGCCAATCACAATATTAACTGAAAACATGAAAAAATAATATTTTCATCATTTGTACAAATAAATAAACAAGATGTAATGGATGCTATAATTGCTGGTAAACCACAAGCTATTTCAGTACAGACACTTTAATAAAATATCATCATGAGCACTTGATAAATGCAAACAAGAAACTTTTAGTTCTATTTGGTTTGAATAGACGTTTTCACAGCATCTTCTGCCATCTTGAAAATTATGGTGCAAACTTGACAACAATTTGATCCTTTATATCTTCTTTGCTAATAATCGGACATCAAAATTATGGAAAGCTTTGCTAAACAGTTACTGGTACTGACCAGTATGATTTTGGTTAAAAATTAGTTGTTGTAATTCACATAAAGGATCCCTGTAGTTATGGGGAATTTTAAATTTGACCCATTTCACTTAAATGGGTCTCAGATTTCCACTCAATCAATGTTCAACTTTAGATTTGTATGGAATTTAGAATTCAAGATATCTGTGGTTACAGTTCGCCTTTCAACATGATGTTTTGACACATTCATTGTAGGCAAAGTATATATCTGCTTGAGGAAATTTCCATTTACCCTATCCGAAGAAACTGAGTGACTTGCAGTGGATCAAAGTTGATACATTTCCCATACATTTGCTACAATTGTTCTCGAGTTTGCCCTATTTCAAGATGGCGGAAGATACTGTGAAAAGGTCTATTTAGTAACGAGCAGACATTTATTGATAAAAATATTATTGTTGTTTGTTGTTACGTTACCAGCTTTATCTAACTACAATGCAACAATGCAGTAATTTGCAAATTAGTAAATTGTGTGGCTCTATGTGTACAGGTGTCTTGAACTGGAACTGCACTCCCACAATCGTAACATAGAGTAATCCCACAGGCAAACCAAGCTCTGTTTGAGAAGAAAATATAAGACTTTGCATGGGATGTCTCATGAAATATAAAATAGTATGGGAATTTACATTTTTTGTTCACAGTGTTCTAAAAAACAAATCAATAGTCCAGGCACAGATTTTTGGGATGCAAGACAATCTTTATTTGCTACATGCTACTTGTTAATACATACAATCATATAAAATATACAAATATCAATACCTATATAGTGTTACATTAAGTTATGAATTGGAAATGAATTGGAAATAAACTTACCTGAAGGCTAAAATTAAGTGTTGTTTGATCATGTTTTTTGGATCACATAATTTGCACTTTAATTATGGTACAATTGAATTTTAATACTGTAAGAAACAAATAATTTATCTAGCAAATATCTAGATTAGAAATTGTCTTAATTCCTTCTTACGGTAAATTCAATTTTGTGCTAAAGTACTCCAAAGCACATATGGCAATGCAGGTTACCCAGAAATAAACACTTCCAGCCTTTTATCACTTCAGGTAAGTTTATTTCTCATTTCAATTTAACCAACTTTCAGTTCAGCATTACTGTATTTGTAGCTGTCACTGAATCGATGGCGGTTTACTTTTATGTCTATTTTATTAATATAAATTATGAAATTAATTTATTGGGAACTCATGTAAATTTATAAAATTTTGAAATAAAAATGTGAACTCATATTTCATAAGATCCCATACACCTAATCCGAATATGGCTGCCACTGCATGAAGTCGAGGTTAGTCAGTCCTCTGGCTCTGTCACACTGACTAGCTCGATGCTGTCTAAATTCACTTGCTTTTCGTTTTGTGGTTGTTGAGATTAAATCATCTGTGCAAATGCAAATCGAAAACATCGACATTTCGCAGGAAAACCCTTCACTCCTGGACTGACTAACCTTGATTTCATGTAACTTTGGCTGGGCTCTCTGCGCTAGCGGCCATATTCGGATTCGGTGTATACAAAGTTTTATATTTGCTTCTCCGACATAACTTGGTTTCCCTGTGGTTATCCCAGCTTGGCAAACTGCCATTTGCTATTTTGTGAGTCAGAATTCTACCGACACTCATAAAACATCCTGAAATTTAAGCGGGGAATTAAGGGGCCAAAAGAAATCCAGAAGTCAATGTGGGGAAAGTCCTAACCCCAGTGTGAATATGAAGCAGTGTTTTATCACTGAAATACATCAAAAGGAGTGTAAATGTTCGTTGTATTGTCATGCAACAAAATAACTCGATCAGCATGGAATCGCCTTAGGCCTCGAGCCAATAAATGTAACTCCTGTGACTGAATAATAGAAGGTATAAAGCTTTTTCTTCACACTTCCCTGTATTTTAACAAAATAGTAATGAATTGAGATTGTAACTTTACTTAATAACATTGTAATAAAGTCACCGAAGTCTTCTTGCTCTCTGGTCGCCATTCTGATGTACATCCATTTTGGCGGGTTCGTAAATAAAATCGTTGAAACGCGCGGCAAACATAATTTATTTGCGTTTCTTCCCAACAGTGGAAACCTAAATGGTAATTAACAGATCATAAACAACTCATTTCCACCTACCTTAGCTTGTTTCATAAAATATTTACGACCTCACTTTTGCTTTCTGTTGTTGCGGTGTTTTGCACGATTTGTTCTTCGATCAAGTGTTCTGGCGGTGCTGTTGCCATGACAATATAAAATCTGAGGAAACTGCTGACCACAATGACAAAGGACGCGAATGAGGGGGAAATATAATAATACGCGCAAAAATCTTGCAGGTTTACATTACACGGGCTAAAAATCGGCCTGGCACCCCTAATTTCAGGCACGGTGTCGACAATTTTGGGGCACGGCACAGCTAAACTTATGTCGTGTAAACGAGTAGTGCCCATCTTATTTTGGGTATTCGTTCCTTTTTTGCCCTTTTTCTCGGCGCGGTACCTCTTTTTATCTGTGCATGGCCGAGCGAGCACACCTCCGGAGATGTGCATGTTTACATGTTACAAATCAGCAGTACCGTGCCGAAAAATCACCGGCACCGTGCCGAGATTTAGGCGTGTCGTTCCAGATTTTGTGCGCGTGTAAATGAGCCTTTAAACTTCCTATTTTTAAACTTCTCTTTTTCTCATCTTTTGTAGAGCCTTCAGTCAAACTGCTAAAATCTCTTAGTATATGTACATGTACTAGCTCAAGATGTCAGTACGTTCGTGGCATTATTTACGGGGTTATTGAGCAGGAAGCTTCTCCGTCCGTCCGTCCATCTCCCCTCACCCCCTTCCTCCCCCACCCCTTCTTTCCTTAACTTCAATGGTTGCGCAATAATGCTGGCTTTGTCTACTTGCTTGGAGGGCAATCAATTGCCAGTTTTCAATATTTTTCATAAGTATTGCTTTGGGCTAAGATGAAGTGGACTCCGGACTAGTTTGTGTTCAGGACATGTATTCTTAAAATGTGGGCACAAATAGCCAAGTCCTTCGATTTGTCAGCACCGTAAGCGCGTTCGCATAAACTAGTCTTTCTTTATAGTCCAATTCCTTCCTTTATGCGGTCGGCACGGGCGAGGTTTTTCCCTGCATAGCCGGGTAACGTGCATAGTCCGGGCCAAGGCTACATTTATATCAATATAGATAGATAATCCTATACATACCACGTCTTTCTTTATGCCAATGCTTTAATAGTACTTCTTCATTCTAACTTTTCGATAGTATTGGTAATGATTCCACCTTGTTAAACTACGTGTACTCTTTTAAGTTTAAAAACTTTGTTTCTCAGTGAATCTCTGATTTAAGATCTCTGATTTTTAAATCAAAAATTATTAAAATACACAAAGTACAGCGCCCTTTTCTAGTAATAGATGCAAATCAATCTCCAAATAAATCATGTTTGTCGAGCAAGAAGTGTCATTATTAGCTGATGGACCAATAGACTGTGCTATATAATCTCTTGTCGTATATAATCCCTGTAATCAGGCTCAAATGGAAACCTTCTATTCTACACTGCTGTTTTTCCTGTTTATGTTTAATATTATGTTTTGAATATACAAATTGAAGAGAGTTCAGTAACTTTGCCAATTGGGAGTATGTTCATTCACAGGCTATCATTATAGACAGCTCTTCCGAACATAACAACCGGCCATCTGACGCAGTAAAAATATGTACCTCGCTTTCTTTCAGTAATATTTTAAAGTATCCCGCAGACAGCACTAGTTAGCAAGTCGTAATCAGTATCTTGACTCATTTGTAGTGTTGAATATTGTCCGATTTTTACATTCTTGATTTCAAGTTACAATCCTGAGTCTCTTCAAATATTTGTTTCTCCTGCACGACGCTTAATCTCAGATAACGGCAATGTTTGATCGAGCGAAAATCGGCTTGTGCCCGTTTCCTTGTTCGCCCTCTTAAGTCCTCTTTCTGTGTTTGCATGTCCTTTGCATCTAAGTAAACATTCTGGCTAAGAGGAGGCAACAAAATAGGTGGTCGCCACACTTGCTGTCTAAATGAAAATGAAGACATCCTTGAAGTTTTTCCGTCTTGTGTAGTTCCGGTTTTTGATGAATTCTCAAACTTGAAATTTGCTAAAGTCTCTTCTGGCGAACCACCAACAACATCCAAATCGGCCCTTGGTCGTGATTTGTTGTGCTCACGGAAAACTAAACTTGATCGTAGAAAATTTTTCTTCTCCTTAGAAATCTGAAGTTTTCTATCCTCTCGTCGTCTCTTGAGCTGTTGCGAGACATTTTCAAATCGTAGCTGTTCCGTGTAGTTCCATGCATTAACTTTTTTCAAAGTAGCACGTTCTAATGGAGGCAAAACAAAGTCGGTGTCACTCGAAACTGCCTGTCCCTCCTGGAATACGAAATATTTCTCATGATCTTCCATCCTACGTACTTGAGATGACTAATCTTGAATCTTTTAGCTTCACAAATATATTTGATCCGTTTTAAGTAATCAAAACATAAATTTATCCGGCGTCATCGTGGCGTTTCAAGCCAAAAGCAGATGTTTTGTGTGTTACAAACTGATGCAAATATTGGCCGCTTAGCACGAAGCAGTCAATATATTTTACCATTTCCGATCTGTGTCACAAAATTGTGTTTGCGACAATTTTCTGGTATATAATTTAGCATTTCGATTGATGAAATAAGACTTTCTTGTGAGACTAAGTGCGTGTTTTGCATTTCTCTTTATTATGCAAAATTTGTCCTTGAATATGTACACCCCATCGCTAACGAGAGAAACAAAACTTGAGGTTAAAGTTCATTAACTGAAAAATTTAATCCACTAGATGTACATAGTTTCACTTTAACCTATCATATATTTTAACTGTTTATATTTTAACTGTGTGTTTACATGAAAGATTGCGATTTCTTTTACTCACCAGAAAACACCTGCCTCAAATCCTTTGTCCAGATTTGAGTTGCTATGACAACGTTAAATCCAAATTTCCAGAATTTCTATGATTCCACACTTAATTTTCATTATTCAAGCTTAGTCTGAGTTTAGCCTTAGGTTGTTATCAAGTTTTAATTTAGAAAACATTGTCCGTTAACTTGCTAACTTTAAAAAACAGCTAGATCTTGAAGCATGACTGAAGTGTATTGACGATATGGCAAATTTGTTTTATATTGTTGAGTCGCTTAACGTAAATATTAAACGAAGGCAATAATTTCGATAATTCCACCTCATTGTGAGTTTACTTTTTGGATCAACGTCATCAAATGTGCTGATAAGATAAATGAAAAAGTGAGTATTAAAAATTGTCTTATCAGACGTATTTTGCTTAAAGCATTACCGATTTCTCTCCTGTAAAATCCAGCTCGGAACGCTGGAATTATAGTAGTTGTGGCCGTATGATGTGTGTTTCTTCCTCAAGGACATCTTGATATGAGTAGCAGATTTAGGGGGTGGATTGGCTGCCTAGCCACCCCCCTCTTTGGAGTAGCAAAAACCAAAAAAATCCAACAAAACATAATTTTTAAAAAGTGCAACTTAAATGCGTTAGATTGTACCATTTTACGTCTAAATTTCTTCGGCTTTCATCGTTCATCACACTACATAAGTGTTTGTCATTGTTTCTTTCTTTCTTTTCCTTTAATTTTTTCATTTTACAATGTTTACAATGCAAAACATTAGAGAAAAAAGAAAGAAAAAACAACGAGAAATATTGATAAAACCTTGACGAGCACAAATATCATTATATTCCAATGAAGATAAAAGTGTGAGTCGGGGCCGTGACAGACGCGCCGCGACGAAAGCACAGGAAAATAAGACCTTTTCCTTCTTCTTGTGTTTACATCGCTATAGAGTAAGTTTCGCATGGGTGACGAATAACCAAAAGGAAAGACATTAATAGCAGTACATTCATCCAATGAGGTGGCTGTAAAATGGCGGGGAAATGGCGCGCGTCGCAAGGTTGTGGCGCCAAAACACAGTGTACGCGCGCACGTACGCGTTGTCTTGTAATTACTCTGAAGCGTGATTGGCTAAGAAACAATAGTATTATTGCTTCCTTTCGTGATTCGCTGGAAGTAAATTGATGAACCAATGGAATCGCAAAGTAACAAGACATGACTGACTTGTTCGACACTCATGCGAAATCCGCTCTATGTGGTACCCTCTTTAAATAAAGACTTTTATACATTTATCGTTTATTTACCCACGCTCAGATTGTCTATTAGGATAGTATAATACCGCTTTTATCCGAGCCGTGTCAAATTCCAGTGTCGTGTAAATGGAGCTTAATTTACAAATTCAGTCTGAAAGCATCTTGTCATGAGTTGTACCGTCCAGAGCAGTTAGATCAGCCAATTTAATATGACCAAGTCTTCCAATTACTGATACTAAAAACTAAAAAACAGCTACCTCACCACACACTGAGAATAAAGACACGAGATGTGGATATTGTGAATGGATGACTGCTATGCAATAAAACGTATGGGAATAAAAATCGATAAAAACTTAAGAAGTTATACAAAATTTCTATGATCACTGCAATACGATACTTGAAATACAGTAAAAAGTAAGAACCTTCCTGTAATCTGTAATTGGATATCATTTGCTATCATTAGATATCATTAGGTATCATTAGATGCAATTAGCTGTCATTAGATATCATTAGATATCATTAACTGTCTTTAGATATCAAATACATAAGAACATATACATGTAATTATTGAAGGCTGATTTGGAAAACATAGGTTCTTATATGCGGGTTTTTACTGTAGCAGCTAGGAGTTAAAATGTAGAATTATCTCTGCTGTCTTGACGGCATTAAATTTTGATAAAAGTACCTTCTCTAATAAAAGCTTTTCAATGATTCATTATAATCAGTTTACATTTTTGTTATCCGTAATGCAGTATAAAAAGTTTAAAATAAACAAAATGCCCAGTAAATCAAAATATCAAAATGCCAAGACTAACTTCTACGGATCTATTCTAAAATTATTCAACAACCAACATTCTCCAACTTGTTTGGATTACACTGCTAAGCAGTTAGAGGGCTGAAGTGGATTATTGTATACACTAAAATGAAATAAAGTTAAGATGTCCGCATGAAATTCTGAAATAAATCTTTCAATGTCATAATCACTTAATTTGACAGCTGTTATTTTTTTAAAAACATAAAAAAGTCAAATCTTATAACAAATGCTTTCACCCTGGCAGTAACAGCGTGAAGATCAACCTTGTTTCACACCATTTATTATGTAACTCCCACTGCCTTGTGTTGACGATTTTGCCATAAAACTTGTTTTTCCTGTTTCAAGACTGTTTTCATTTTTCCTTCGGATCTTCGCAATTATGCCCCAATGCTTACGTTACATTTCAAATTCATCATTTTACGTTGCAAAGATTGGTGTGATTGAAATTAACATAAATGTACATGTCAATCAAGATAATAGTTATGTGTTCCAAACCATTCTAACTTAGCATAAAATGTACTGGACACCTATCTGATGAACGGAAATCAATAAGACATTTCATTGTCAAAATACTCTGATTTGCCAAGTAAACAACAAATTCCTGAATTCGACAACTCTTATAACAAATCCTGATGTAACATACCCTTTAAACTTTGAATTCAAAATCAGCACCTGCACTAGAAAATCGCAAAAGGTAGCACTGAGTGTGCAGTGTAGTCTGAAATACTGCAACACTGCAACATCAGGACATTGTAACAGCACTTGATAATATTTCACAAATAGTAATTTCAACAGCTACTGGGATAGTTCTAAACAAATATTTTCTTTCCAACAGATTCAAAAGCTAGCACAAGCTTAAATTGACAAACAAATTACAGTATATTTTGTGTCACCTCGCATTGCTTGCAGTTGTTACTTTCAGTTTAAACTGTTTTACCGTAAACGTAAACAAAACAGTCCAGTATCGATAACAGCAAAAAAGGTCTTAATATACAACTTTCCTTAAATTTTTAAACTTATACAATGTACTATACTTTAATTCTTAACAAATAGTAATTATATTAAATTTATCTTTATAGTGAAACTGTAAGCAAGGAGTGACAGTGCTTCATAATGATTTAATTTTCTAATTACTGGACTCTCCATACACATCCTGTTTGCAAGGCACATGTTAAACATTGAATTTCTCACGACTCTGACCTAGGGGCCGATTACATGACGAATTTCTGCCCAGTTAGGGAGGGGAGGGGCGGCTGAGACTTTTGCCCACCTTCGTGAGCAAATCCTAGTAAAAAGGAGTTTGCAATTGCATGAAAAAAGTTCCAGCCCGGGCCGCAATTTGGCCTGGTTTGACATTTCCAGATCAGTTTGAGTGAAGGGAG
>JAOBYG010149536.1:0-10658 GCA_025403545.1 Epizoanthus stellaris
TAGGTGCATAAAACGGGTCATCTGACATTGTCCCACATTATCGTAGTCTCGACACTTGAAACTGGACTTGGTGTTTGTCCACAGACGACGGTTATAAATACCTTACGGTTACTATTAATATTAGCGGCTACTAAATTTGGCGATTTTAGCGAATTCATAAGAAATCACAAAATTAAGAATCGCTAAATATAATTGTTTCAATAGTCTTTCAAATTTTTAATACTCTTTCTTTCTAAAAACTAAAGAAATCGCTAAATTTAAAAGCCGCTAAATCCCGGAAAAAAATAATTCGCTAAAGGTATATCATTGCCGCCATTTTGTTACGGACAACTCAGTCGAAAGAGGGTTTAAGTTTTCAGTCTGAAACTGGCTTCTAAAACGGCTCTTGCGTAAGTTTTTTTCAAAAAAAGCTTGAAAGCTTTCATTGCTATCACATTATTGAAGCATTTTCCTTCAAAGAATTCCAGCTCTTTGCAACTAGCAAATCTGTATTTCTGTCGTGGAACGTGATTCAGTATATTTATCAATGACTGATTGCAATATGATAACATTGCAATTCTATTACTCTCATTCTCTTCAATGTATTTTAAAAATACATTCAATTAAAATTCCCAAGAAGTCTCTATGTCTATGACATGTATTTCCGACATTTGATTGAGGACATTTGAAGCTACTAAAAACTGATTCAATATAAATGTTTCAATGTCTGTTCTCTGATATTTAACTCCCATTGAAATGATGAACTGATATCGACACCAATTACCATGTTGCTGAAAACCAATAAAACGAAATGTACTGTAGATAAAGCACTTCCGTTTTGTCGGACTGAAATATCGCATTTTAAAGTTGTCTTCAGTTGCGTTTCGTTCGTAACTTTTTCACATTTCTAAGATTTTGAAAACTTTAGAAGTTCAGTCCATATTGTATGTTGTCGAGCTAATTCTGCGATATACTTTACTGCATTCAAGCAAATTAAATTTTCTTTCCTTTTTTGGACTTATAAATTCCGTTTGATTAGGAAACCGCCGTAAATTCGGACATTTTGAGTTTTGAACATTCTCAAATAGTATATTATTATTAAGTTTCAAACAGGCCGCACAAATCAATTTACATTTCTCGCTTCCATATTCCCAGCTTCAAATAGGCATCAGCTTTTAATCAGTAGATTGGTTTGACGGCTTATCACCTCTACCTGATGTGTATTGTAGCCATGCAGAGGTGTAATATAAAGTTGTATTTATCAGCCCATAATCCGAACACATAAAGACTATGATGGGTTTCATTGTGTAGTATGGAAATACAAGCGGTACAGAGTGAATGTTTAAGAATTGCTAATGCCGTAAATACATTAGTAATAGTAGTAGTATTCATTTGTTAAATTTAATATATGTAGAATCAGACTCCTTGGTTAATAGAAGAAAACAATATTTCAAAAGCTACAGAAAAATGATTATTTATTTTTACCTAGCTTTACTGTGATAGCCAAACATAGATACGTGGTGTTCATTAGAATCTACCATGGTTGTGTGCGTAGCTTGTTAGATTAAGAACTAGCACGTGGCAAAGTTTGTTCGATAAGACTGAGTTCGAGACAGAAGCAAATGAGGCATTATACCTAGTGATAGAATCGCCCAATGAATTTCCAAACGTATAAGTTTGTTATTTTAAAATACAGTAATAGTTAATAAAACCCGAATATTATAACAAAACTCAGTCGATTTCTTAGTTTTTTTAAAACAAGTTTTCAGGCCTCAGGGAACGGTTACAAGTGACATGGAAACGCGTTTTACATCCGCTAATCATTCTATCATTTGTGGCAGTTATTTTTCAAGGTTTCGTTTGCATAGACAGCTTGTAGATCAAATTGTGTTTTAGTTTGTTTATTTTATTCTTGCATTCTATTGAAGATAATGAGGTACAGTGGCCTATTGCTGCTCAGACCGGGTAAAGCCAGAGGTCGTTTAACAAGAATGTTATTTTCCTATGTTCAGTTTTGAAAACTTTAATGGATTCATTCGCTATTCGTATGTTTTAGCATGAGCCTTGGTGCATGTACATACCAGATTCGACAGAACGGGGACACCAAAGCAAGAATATTAAATTTTTCTCTATAAAAAAAAAATTTCGGCATTGGTTCAACAGTTCCAAATCAATATTTTTTAAACTTGAACTTGCTATAATGCAGTATTCGCTTTTCGAGGGTAAAATCTTTCAGTATTAAAAAAAGAACATCAGAAAACGTAATATTAAATGTCATATAAAAACTGATGCGATTCATGGCCTAATAATTTATCATGATATTGGTAACCATACCGGTTTAAACTTTATTAAAAATTATTTAACAAGAAAAAACAATACGCAAGGGTGCGTTATTACATCTGAGAAATTTTAAAGATCTAATTTCTCCAAAGCGGCTCCTTTGAGCAGACCGGCCTTTAAAGCTTCCACTGAGAAAAATTGGAAATATCACCAATCTCGAAAGTTCTACCACGTGATCAGAGAGCTCTATATTGAATTATATTGATATTATACTTGTTTGGTTTGCATGGAGTGATTCTTGTGTTAATCGGCTTTCACGTCCTGCAAATGGAATATTCCCGATGTGTATGGAGTCGTTTCAATCAGGCTTCAGGTCTAACGGAACACTTTACGTTGTTACGGAGTTGTGAGACGGAATAATGTATGGTTAGGATAATGGAAAATTCAAAGGCAGGAAATAAATGAGTGTTTATTTGTTAATGCTATTTAAAGAATTACCAGGTAAAAGCTTCGGAAAGAATCGCAGCCACAAAATGCAAAAAAATTGTGCGAAATATTTATAAGGTTCACTTAATGGAACAGATTAATAAAACCAGAACATGTTTTCAGAGGTTTCTTGTATTGCATCAAATTTTCTAAATACGATAATACACTTTGTGCGCTGACAACTTGTAGGAATACTAACAATGGTTGTCAGCGGCAATCGATAAGTTGAAAATTGAAAGATTTATAGAGAATGTCATTAACAAATAGTCGATCTCATTCGTGAGTTTTTTTTAGCAAAACCATTTTCCTTTTAGCTTTAGCCCTAGGTTCCCTGAGGCCTGAAAGTTCAGCAACTGATTCTGATGTAGATTTTGCTCAGTGCAGTGCAACAATCGACACCCCATTGTTTTGCATGTGACAATCTATTCCAAATCTCTCAGTGATAGGATCTTTTCTGACGAATATTGGCTCCAATATTCGTGCAATAATATCTTTAATTTCCTCGCCCAATTTATTTAAGCGTCGCTGTGTATTAAATTCACTTTAAGAGCGGAAAACTAGCTAGTGCCCGAACAGCGATACAAAAGAGCGGATGCCGCGCGCAAACTAAAGCTAGAATAGGTGTTAACGACAGGATTCTGGGTATAAAACCAAACCAGTTTCTCATTGTTTTGGGCTATTTTATTTTTCAGCAGAAAAGAGTTCTATCATATACCCATAATGCTACTATATTTATTTTAAACTAGACGGGAACAAATAACCATCTTTTTAGTCACTACACACAATCAATTTATACGTCAAGGGAATCCGTCAGATCCATGAAGTGCTATCAAGTTCGCATAGCTAAAGCTGCTGTTTTGATTATCTCTCGAACAGGTGGAACGATGTATTTTTGTGTCACTTTCTTCCGTAAATTAGTCGTGTCATAATTTCGAAGACTCATAAGCAAATCTATAAATTAAACGAGTAAGTGCCGCACGTGGCCTGAAAATCCGGGAAATAGCATTTTAAAAATATTCGAGGAGTACTTGAATAGTATGTCTTTTTCTGTATTCTCTTGTTGCGAATAGCACATTTTTAAGAACAATTTAGCATGAGTTGATGTCAGGGGGAGGGTAAGGTTTATTTGTAAGTGAATTTCGTCATCTGTTCAGTACTTCAAAAGATTAACAATGCGAAATTTGATAGGTATTTCAATATGATGGCTGAATTCTTTGTTTTATATCTTTTGTAGTCTTTAGTGAGTTTCAGAGGCTCTCAAAACATAATACACCATTATAGATGGCGCTGTAAGTGCACATGTGAAAAAAGGAAAAATCATTGTTTCCGCGCTAGTAGCACTTTGAACCTACAAAGCTTAGAACTTTCCAGTGTTAAATGTATGTTTACATTATCTTTTAGCAAGTGTAACCTTACAATACCGAGTTGCAAAGCAAATTTCTATGTATTGAATGTATTGAAGGCATAGAAAATAACTGGGGTTTGTGACTCAAAACTGTACGGTAAAACTACAGGAGGTTTATTAAACTTTCGAAGGTCAATTTTCTTGGCTGAGTGCCAAGATCTGTTCATTTCTAATGACTTATCAAATGAGACTTGTTTGGTAGAAATAAAATTTTTATGTCTCCGAAGAGCGAATTTAGGAATATTCATTCTGGCACTTCGTGTTTCGTGTTCAAACAAATTCATTACAAATGCGATCGGTTTCATTCCATTTCTGTATTATATAAACGGAAAATAAGCAAGAATTGTATTAAATAAAAACGCTTGTTCCCGTGCGCGGTATTTTAAGCAACATTTTTAGGTTAAAATCAAGTGCAACCCTCAAATACACATGCCCAATACTAATGGCCTGGCAGTTTCTTAAATAAAACCGCATTTAACGCAAATCCCTCCCCCAACCAAGATATTTAGATTCGTACTAATTTGAATAATCGAGTACGAGAGAATATTCTGTATATTGTGCTGTATGTATAATTTATCAACGTCCATAAAATAGCCTCGAATATGGATTTTAATCCACCGTAGGAAATTGAGGAAATTTTGCGATAGGGGTTTTCATTTGGAAATTAATGGAAAGCATGTTTTTGACAAAAATACAAAAATGAACCTACAAAGTGATGAAACAATATAAACACCACGATTTACTTTTCAAAATCTTTGGATTGAGACTGTATTTTTTGTTGTTGCGTTTTTCCTTTCGCAACTGCGTTAATAAGGAAGCTTTCACTGTCATAACTGACGTTGTATTTGTAATAGGGGCGATAGAATTTTACTGATAGTCAATTCTGACAATTTTCCACTCACAAGCCTACATTTGGTTGGCTGAGTTTGTATGAAGTATTTCTCCTACAAATTCATTGATAGCTAAAGGCAAGCACGTCACCGGTAAACTATAGCCAATCAGCGTTCAGTTATTGCCTGTGACCGTATGCTGATTGGTCAATTTGTTTGTTCTTTGCAAAATGTCATTTATAATCCGTGTACCAATTCGGCATGCAAAGAAAACTACAAAGCGATATCTTTCACTAGGGTTTAATTTACCATTATCCTCCGATTTTTACCTCGTATCAGCACAAGATTCAGTCTCAGTTTCTCAGCAATTCCAAGATACATACATCTTTCACGGATGAAAGGAAACAACCTTCAGCCACCAAAAAGGTAGAAATAATACCCAGGAATATGTAATCATGAACTTCATTTCGATTTTACTACAAGTATAACCGATAACGTCTCTACCTTGTCAGGTTCTGGTTGAGTTTTCATAATTTGAACTTTGTGATAGTACATTAGTAAGCGGGAATATTTGGTTTCGAAATCGAGTGTGAAAGCTATGTTTAAGCCGTGGCTTCTGCGACCAGTTATATTGTCTAACATCTGGCTTTTTCTCATTTATTTGTGACAGGCGCTCGCACACCGTCTTTAAATAGATGGACGCGCGAACGACAGCAATAAAATTCACTACAACTGGATGAGACTTCCGAACAAGAATTCCCACTTGACTAAGGTAAGATCCAAAGATCCCGGCAAACCAGTAATCCAGTCTCTTCAATGTCCTTTAATATTCCTCTCGAACGAGCCTCGCATATTGTCGAATTTAATCCGGGGTAAATTTCCATCTCAGTTTCCGGCCGATATTTTTTCTTTCTTGCAGTCACCGCGAGTGGATGAATTCTATTGAGCGACGAGTTCTTCCCACCTTCGCGTTACCCATTATAGTTATATTCTTTCAGTGGGGTCATCGAGTTCGAATCCTCTGATGTTTCAACTGCAATACAATGGTAACTGTGATCACAGACAAGTTGAAAAATCAATCGCTGGAAGATGTTTCACCAGAGCCGATCCACGTAAGTTAGAAGCGATCAGTTGTTGATAATTTCTTGCCAACGGGGTTAGAGGTATATCTTCTTCCTTCGGCGACCAACCTGACGTGAATTTAAATTTTGTTTACTTTGCTTTCATTTACTTCTTTCAGATTACGACAGCCTTCCAATCTATCTGCGCGACACAAAACTCAAGAGCTTTAGGTAAGGCTAGCAAAATTTTCGCCTCTTCAACTGCTATGTTTTGATGACAATTTACAGTTGAAATGTCGATAATTGAATGGTTCATTTCATTCATAGATGCACCATTATTATTCATATGAACTATCTGGAAATAACACATGTCTTAGCAAACATTTTTCTCTCTGCTTCCAGATTCTCATTTGATCGTGAGGCAGCGAAGGGAAGGCTCAATTCAAGGCCACACGCGAACCTGGAGTTATCCGACGCATAACATGCGAAGACACAATTGTCGAGGGGTTTTCACCGATTCGTGTCACTTATATTCAGATGACGAGGGATCAGTCCCCGCACACAAGAGACTATGCCGTTCGCTATCTGTTCCCGAACACGAAACCGCGTTGGATCAAGTGTGGACTCCTCGAGCTTCGGCTGTGTGGCAACCGATCAGGAACTTTGAACAAACGTTACGAAAACCAAGATCAGTGTCTTGCCCGGAAGAACCTCGTGTGTGTGGGACGGTTAGACAGGGTGATGACACCGAGTGTGAAACAGAACCGGGTATGAACGCGATCTCTACGCCACCAGCGTCACCAACGCCTCGACCAGCTTCTGCGAACGCTGCTCTGACGGAACATTCCATGTTCACTCGAATCGAGGAAGAACCTGAGGACTGTAGTGTCACGCGTTCAGGTCATAAAAGATTCTTTACAACAATCAAGGAGGCGACCAGCCTGTTCTGTGGCTTGTCAAGGAGTCACTCGCAACCGTGTTTTGCTACCAGTGACATCCACACAATAACTGCAGCCGGTGTGAAGAGAAAGAGTGACGAGGGAAACGAAATGAGCAGACTGCGTCCTGCTTTGGACTTGGCAAAAATGGAGGAGGTTATATTCTTTAATTTGTCGCCTTTGTTTGACCTTGAAAACATAAAAATAGCTAAGGGCAAAAACAAGAAAATATTCAATGTGAATTCGTTGAATAATTCATTGCCTTGAATATTTGGCATATAAACCTGTCTTGCGTTTCTCAGTGACTTCTTCTTAACTCCGTCTGTTTCTTTCCCCATGCAGACGTCCTATTACAGGTGCAGAAGTAGAAAGAAGGGTGTGAAGATACCGAAATATATGGTGAGCATTTGCTGATATTTTAACCAAAAATCACCCAGTCGTATTAAAGTTTGTGTGTGAGCGCGCGCGTTTGTGTACGTGTGTATGTTTGTGTGTGTTCGGTGTACGATTCTTTACTGTGAAACTGTCCAATCATATTGCTTGATTTTCTTCTTTCAGAACAAACGTGTGACCAAGAACCTCGGCCCCTACTTTACGGAACCAGAAAAGTTCTTTCTGAAACCGATCGTTGATTCCCCACTAAACGCAAAGTCCACGAGCATTATGATTACACCAACTTCTTCACCAACAAAACAGCTGGACTGGAACGACTCGGATCCATATTTGCATGACAAAAACAGCCTAACACTCACTGAACTGAACGAAAAACTCCCAGATCGGGGAATATTTCATATTGACTACAATACAGAACTTGATATAAACTCTATTGAAGAGGACGAGTTTTAGTTTGGAATAGCATATATTAAATAGGATATATATATATGCAGCTAGAATTCGTGTGTTTCTAATGACTCGGTTTTCACTGAATTTTGTAAAATAGTTGTTTTGTATCATTTGTCGATAACCTGGCAGAGAATCTCGATTATTTATTACAGTATATTTAGAAAGTCGGGCTCAACACTCCAGTGGTTGCATCAATCCACGATCTTGTATATTTTTGCATATATTAATATTTCTAAATTCGTACTTTCCGGTCATCTTAAAAATTATTTCTCTATTACACTGTTCAGAACCTCGAGGATGTATTGTATTTAAACCCTGAGTGAGGTTTCAGTACAAGAAATAAAATAAAACCAAAGAAACTATTGTTTTATATGTTTGTTGTGGTTTGATAATGAGATGTACCCGTCGCAATCACCCTTGAATTGAACCACGTGAAATATAAACACAACAAAATTTCCCTCCGTTTCTTTCCAAATTTCGCGGGAGCCGCCACATGCAGCCAATCAGAATTGGGTAGTGACGTCACGCCCGGCGGGCCCTGGAGACGCTCCGTGTTTCAAAATGGCGGCCATTTTTGTCTGAAGGAGATGGAGAAAGTGCTTGCAGAAATGAACGGATTTACAAGCAAAATTCCCCTTTTAAGGCCCAGTTCTGGCAGAAAGAAGCAGAAATACCAACTTTTCTCCCCGGCTGTGAGGTAAGGGGCTTCATTTTAGAGGAAACAGCATGGTTTATGAGTGATTATCGTGATGTCGCTTTGCAGGTTGCTCGGTAAGCTGGAAAGTTTACACTTATTTGAGGAGACCAAAATGAGACTAATTTTGTGATGGCTTGCTGTTGTAAGTCAATTTAAACGTATTTCAATGGCTCTAGTAGGTACCGATTTCGCTTATATTTGTATACAGGCAGTGCTTGTCTTGTGTGCAAGCTGCCCGTCGAGTTGCAGTCGTTCTTAATAGTATAAAATTTACCGGTGGAACTTCAACTTGGATGAAACTGACTATATTCAAGATTTTGCCTTTGGAAACCTGCACGTTTAAATTGTATCAATGTAGTATACTTTGCAAACTCTGAAAACGAGTTTTCGTTTCTATTTAGTAGAGAAATGTGCAGAATTTTAGGTTGCAATTGTTTTTGTAAAGGGAATTGAGATAGCTCCCCCGACTTTTGTTTTATGATCGATGTCTGTCTTGTATTCAGTATTGGTCAAAAAACCTTTTTTTTGCCAAGTTGATTACCAGGCGTTAATTGCAAGTACTCCCTGAAATAATCAAATATCCAGCTGTTTGGTAGCGCAATTTTCCTTCATTTGCAGGCACATTTCCTGTTTTATTAGTTGAATGTGGTGACTCGAAATTTGCTCTGCTAAAGCTCTCGTGCAGTGTTGGTTATTACACAACTTTTTGATATCGGTTTAACCGTTGTTTCCACCCTAAGTCCTAATCCCATAGCTATGCGAAACTAGTCTTGACAAGGGTAGAGTATTTTCCACGGTAACGCGGTGGTGCATTTGGAATTGCTTTTGCTTTAATCGTCGTTTTCTTTCATGGCACAGAACCTCAATTACTACTGTGTTTGGTCAAAAATTATCATTCATTTGTTTAAATATGTTTTTAATTTTTTTACTTAGGTAGAATATTTATGAGAATTTATATTATGATTAGTAAATGTTGATCTGTTTTTAAAAATAGAAAACAATTAGGCAATCAAACTTTCATTTTTCAGCTGGAACCAATCCAAGTCTGCTGCAAAAGTAATTTTTCTTGTCCCAATCCTGTTCAAATGTCAACTGATCCTGATCGTTTAACAGATATATTCTCTTTTCTTTTATCTGTCAACTTTTGCATAGATGACATCAAAACATGTTGCAAGAACCAGGAAAGTGCTATATGAATGTGCTGCTGAAACACAGTGCATGGAAAACAGGATATTTATATTTGACCAAATATATTTTTGAGCAAAAAATATATACCGGTATTACAAATTTGAACCGAAATAAATGAAAATGTTATTGTTTTTACACAGTGGCATAATCATATATCCTAGAATGTATAAAATTTTATAATAGGCCTTATGCATGTTATGGTCTGCCAATCAAATTGTTTCACCACGGACCAAGCCTCGTTCACATGCAATTCCTTGCACACTTTGTACAAATTTATACCCATTTACGCTGGCATTCTTTTCAGTTTTGCTGCTCTGGGAGTTCATGGATGAAAAACTTCACAGGTTTGCAGGTTCAATGTGAGGCTTGGTAGTGGAATTGGTTGGCAGACTATATCATGCATAAGGCCTATTGCTTGGGACTGATAAGAAAGGTGTGTTTGTTATTACTCAGGCTGAAGAAGGAGCTGCGAGCACTCCAAAAATGTTATCGAACTTATCAGTCCTAGATTACTGGCTTCAAAAGAAAGTAAATAGATATTTACAGACATCCGTAATGTTTGTTATTACATATTAGCTTTTGCATTTGTGCGGTAAAACATAACATATTTGACAGCTTGATACAGATTAAGATCTGACTAAACAATGCAAGCACCACATTGTACCAGGTGTTAGTCGAGTGTTGTGAAACTTGAAGGAAGGGAGGGGAGGTTGAGAGATTCAAAAGGTGTAGAACCCCCTGGGACTCCAAGTTATGGAAGAGTTGGGGAAACTTTCAGACTTCAGACTCAATCGTGAGTGGTTTAATGGGCAATTCCAGAAAATATCCATACCCCTACCACGGGCGGCATCGATATTTTACCCCCCCCATGCTTTTGGAAATTCCAAAATGCTCTTGCCCCCCATGCATTCGGATTTCCAGTCTCGTAAACCCCCCCTCCGGATTTCCAGT
>JAOBYG010149647.1:0-10657 GCA_025403545.1 Epizoanthus stellaris
CATGTACATTTTCTTGTTTGAGAAGAGTAGCTAGCATTCCTGATATGCTTATGTTTCTGTTTACCTTTCTGCAATTAAACTAATAATGATTTTTCAGTCTATGTTATTATGTATACCTTTCTTCAGATTTTTTTCTATTTAACTTGGTATGACATATTACCTAAAATAAATAAAGACAAGTGCCACATTTCAGCAGTTCAAGGTGTGACAAGTATGAATTATTTTGTACAACTGCTCCAGTATGCTAACATCTTGAATCTCAAGCTATGATTCATCAGCAGAAATTATTGTAGCAACTAATTTTATTTAATTTCTAAAAATCCAAAAATTATAAAAGATTGTTGGCACAAACATTACTTGCATCAAAAATGCCTAGGTATATATCTGTTGTTGTGTAAACTTGAAATTGTCTATGCAACAGGGTTGAATTTTATAAAGTTTCAATTATTCTTACCTTATTAACATGTACAGCTACCAAATCCTCTGTCATCAAGGCAAACAGTAATAGCTTCAATGTATTCCTTCCTAGCTTGTTGGGTGTTTACGAGGTTTGTCCATCAGGTATCCCAGTCATTTTAATACATTTGTTTCTTTGTTGGGTGGGCGGGGCCAGAACATGATCCATCAGGCCTTCCTAGTAGTTTTAATATAAGTTTTAATATCTTTGTTTCTCTGTTGGGAGGACAGGAGGTTTGTCCATCAGGCATCCCAGTGGTTTTAATATCTTTGTTTCTCTGTTGGGAAGGCAGGAGGTTTGTCCATCAGGCTTTCCAGTGGTTTTAATATCTTTGTTTCTCTGTTAGGTGGGCAGGAGGTTGATCCATCAGGCATCCCAGTGGTTTTAATATCTTTGTTTCTCTGTTGGGTGGAAAGGAGGTTTATCCATTATGCATCCCAGTGGGTTTAATATCTTTGTTTCTCTGTTGGGTGGGCAGAAGGTTTGTCCATCAGGCATCCTAGAAAGACGTCCTCGTAATCCATGTTCTGTCTGCCTGGAGTTGAGGCTAACAAAGTGAGCCACTTTTATATTAAAAGTGATGGCTACAATGGCTGTCGTTGTGACATTGGACCATATTTAGCTTTTTTGGCCTGAAATGTAGGTTGTTTGTTCATATGTCAAGGCAGTAGCTGCTTGTGCCATCCGTTTTCATGGATAAAGAATTCAAGTTGCAATCAATTGTGTAACTCATACCGTGCTGCTAGTCTATAACTGATTAGTATATGTTTTGTACGATAGGAAAAAGACGTATTAAAAGAGTGGTCTGTGGAACACCATTGCCTACTCTATGCCAATCCTTGTGTTGCGCAGCATTGTCAGCTGTCATGAACTCATTTTCCACAGAATCCATGTTTTGATATAATAGATGCAAATAATATTTCAGAAGTTCCTGTTGTTTGCTGTAACTGAGGAGTTTTTTTGTTTACAAAAATTTACATGCAGGTTATTGCCCAGATAATTGAAGCTGCCATATGCACTCATAAAACCTTTGTTCGTGTGTGTCTTGTTTTTCGTATACGAGGCATAAGAGGATTACATATTTGCAGAATTTACAGTTGCTGTTCTTGATTTTATCCACAGAAAATAACGCTCGCCAGCACTTGTAATTATTTCACAGTCACTGGCTGATTAGTCTTCTAGTACTTCAAAGGCATCTTCACTTTCGCTTTCGTCATCTTCGGCCGAGATTTCACCTTCAGTATATGCCGCCATTGCTGTCCCCCTGAGAAGTGGCGACATTACTCCTTCATTCCACTGGAAACCATAATCAGTCGGATTCAAATAAACCACTCTCTTGCAAAACATTTGGTCATATTCATGGCATTGGTACACCACCCGTTTAAATGCCAGTTCCAGGACATCGTCGGAAGGTACATAATTGTACACTTTGCCCTTCGAATGCCTTATACCAATGTCACGTAAAAGAGGCAGATTGACAATGTCATCTTTAACAATGTGTTCCCATTTAATTCCCAGCTTCCTAGCTTGCGTTCGGTACAGATGAGAATACATCATAGCAATAATTAAATTATATGCTGTAAGGCAGGCTTGAGTATCGGAGAAACGTTTTGTGTCATTGGGAACAAAATCTGCCATCTTCTTACTGGCACACATCTCTTTGTACTGCCCGAATGCTAAGTTCTTGGTACAGGAACGAAATGAGGGGATCTTATCGTTACCGGTTGCAATACTCAGGATACCCAGGCTTTCCACTGGGTTCAGTAAGTGGTTGAAGGCTTTGTCTCCATTAATCGTTTTGCCAAGACATTCAAAGTCGACATAAAATCTTGCTGTTTTAACTGACTGCTCTTCGATGGTTGTCCGTTTCTTCGCCACCTTCGCTCTCTTCCCAGTCACGTCAACCAACTGGTCATGCATCCGGCAAAACAGTCGCATGTTGTTTTGCTTTAGCAAGTCTGCTATAAGGTTGTACTTGTACAGTAGGATAGACATACAATCAGTTTCTGGACAGTCGATGATAATTGTTGAACCGCATGAATCTTTGTAGGTTTCTATAAATGCGTTCACTACGTAGAATACCCCTGTATCAGCTTCGGGATGGTCACAGTTGAAGAGGCTGGTGTTAATTTTTATTACCTTTCCCTCCTTGTCAGTCTCATAACCAACACTGTCGTCATTTTCTCCACCTACAACGATGTGGCGAGAGTTGCTCGGAGTATTTATCTGTTCAATTTCCTTTTCATCGTCAATGAACCGTGCATACGTAGAGATGATCTTCTTCCTGCCATACTCCCTATCCTTCCACAGAGATGCATAGTTGCCAACTTTTGCATCAAAGTCCAGGTCGACCTGCGGGTTGTAGGTAAGAGCTGTGGCTGCCTGTTGGCCTCGCTTTCTCTCCGTCGCCCCTTTTGTAGGATCAGCTCTCCTGTCGAAGACTTCAACAACAGTCGTTACAGTTTGAACGGACTTAAACTGATGAAGAAGGGGTGTAACATTATGTTTGACTTTCTCCTTACAAAGCTCGTGAAATCTCGAACTCCCACCTTTGCTGAATGACCGAAATTTGAACATCGCATCTGATATTACGCACGCTACATCTGACCCTCCTTCAGTTTTTTTCCAGAAGACCTTCATGTGTGACGAAGCTGTTAGGATATGTATGGTACAAATAACGAAGCAGATCGGATTTATTCGAGAAATTGAGTTCTCCACTGTTGTTCAGTAACTGGAATGGTACCGATGTCTGGGGTTCTCCAGGTTGTAAACCTCTACTTATTAACAATGATGTCAACTCATCCAACCTATTCTGCTGTTGTTTAAACAGAGAATCTTTCTGTCGTTTCGTCGCCTTTCTTGGGGTGGTGAGAACCTCTTTCACTGATGGATTAGCAAATGTCCATCCACCCTTCTGGAGTTCCTTGACGTTAATGTAATTCTTTATAGTTACCTGACCATCTTCAAATTCTGAAGCTAACTGAGGGTTTAGTTTTCGTGAGGAGTTATGTAGGCTGGTAAGAACAGGAGGGCTACTAGGTCTATCTTCTGAACTGTCGGGCTTGAAAAGGTTTTGAAGAGCCCTCTTCCATACAGCACGAAGACGAAGCACCTGTTCGATGTCGATAACGTGCTTGTGGGCTTTGCTTTCGTGTTCAGAATGTAATTCTTCCTGCATGTTCTTGTTGCACTTCTCTCTATCTTGGATCGTAGCTGCCCTCATTTTTACATTCTCTGGGTTTCCGAGTTTGAAATCATTCTTCACGGCATTGTTCATCTCTGCCTCCAGAGCCTGATCCTGGGCTCGTCTGTGGCCAGCCTCTTCCCGTTGATTCGCTGTCCATAATAGTTTTCCGGCTTTGTGCTCATGAGGTCTGAGATTCGTCAAGTTTCGAATGTGCCCAACATAATCAGGACCGTAATGAGTGGCTCTAGTTGTAAAATTGAACCATGCAATCTCTTTCGAAAAGGCAAAGTTCAGTGCATGATTTCCAAATTTCTGTGCCTCCAGAAAGGCAAGGACTGCTGCACCTTCATTAAAGAGATATCTTCCAACCAATCCCAAAACTGGACGATGCTCTGATTCCATTAGACATAATTCCTTTAGTTTCTGGACTGTAAGCACTGGCGAATGCTCATCTGTCGACTTCAGGTGTTGATTCTGTGCATTCTGTTGCTGTTGTTGCGATCCAACTATGGACCTCAGTTCTGTAATTCCGGCAATGACGTCGCAATAAAAAAACTTGTTTGCTAGATCAAAGTCCGTCATTGACAGAAGCCTATTTATCTTAGTTGCTGTTGGGTCATCTAAAAAGTGACGTATATGCTCCTCCAAGTGGAATTCTTTATACCGTTTGACAAGACGCAGATGTAGATTTTTCAGTTTATGAAATTCTCCTAGCCATGGCAAAGAAATCCACTGGTATTTAAAGGGCATGGAATGCTGTATCTTCTCAATATGTTCCCACACCTGCGAATCTGCCCCGATGATGACCATTTTGTCGTAAGGTGCATAGTCAAGCCAGCTGAATGGATAGTCTAGCAACTGGACAACGCAGTGTTCCCAAAAGGAAATGAAGGTAGAGGTACGCATGTTGTTGTCGTCACTATCTGCCCCATTCAAGTCTATGATTAATTTGTTGATCTTCGATGTCAGCTCTTGGACGCATGTGATCTTGTCAAGGATGTTGTGGTCAAAGTTATTCAAGAGGTCCTTCATTTTTGACCAATCTTGCTCACACTCAGCGACGTTTCTCTCATGAAGTTTCATATCCAACAAAAGCTGATTGATCTTGGCAAAAAACATTTCTGGGCTTCCCTCTCCAGTAGTTTTCTCAAACACTTGGATGGACTCGGTTATCAATCGCTGAGCTTCCTCGATAGCACCACACTCGGCTTTCATCACTGCTAGATTACTTTTGATTATGCCAATTTTTGTGTGACATTCTTCACCCTCCAGACATTGTGACAAGTGCTGGAGGGATTCTTCCATCTTTAAACTAGCCGTAAGAAAGTCCCCAGACTTTGCATAGCAGACTGAAATAAGCAAGGCAGCACACGCCATAATGGCCTCCGATTTAGAATTCTTCAAAAGCGATAAGCAGTCTCTGCTACAGTCATCAAAGTTTCCAGTATAATATCTGCAGATGGCGATATTCAAAAATATACCCTGTAAATCGTCTTCAAAACCGTTTGGTGCGGTATTTTCCTTATCAAGTGCAATCGTATACTTATCCAATGCGTCCTTAAAGCGCCCTTGCTTTCTTAGGACTTCAGCTGCACATAAAGCATTTCTTCGATCGACTTGGCCACAGCTTGCTGTAATCATCGTTGAAGCCGCGTTGATACCTTCTGATTTGTTTATCAAATGATGTACTACAGCATTTGTTAGTTTGGATTCATCTTCAGTTGTGGTGCTCTCACCTTCTCCAGTTGTAGAATGTACCACATTCTTTACAACTCCCCAGAGGTTTCTGTAGATGTGACTTGGTGTATTCAAAGTGTCATGTGTAGCAAACAAGAACGGAGTCGGTGGATGGTACATAAAACTAGGCAGGTATTTTAGTTCGAACAACCTGTAGTCTTTCATCAAAAGATCCAGCAATTCTCTAACATCAAAGAGACTTGTAGATGTCAGTTCCTCCATCCTCCAATACAGCGTCTTTGTTTGTATATTGCCCTCACCTTTACAATTTCCTGGAAAGTCTTCGGGAACCACTCGATAACTTTTTGCTTGGGCTTCAGTCACTTGAGGCATTTTGACAGATTCCTTTGTGCCACTGTCACTCGGTTTATTTTGTGAAAGCAGGTTCACAAATTCTTCTGCTTCTGGAGGCAGCGACCTTTGTAGATCAGTACAGTACTTCAGGAGTTGTTCCTTGAACATTGATAGCATATTTTGGTCAGTGACATTTGGTACATACGATTCATGTGAAAGGCTGTGGGATGCTACTTTTCTGTAGAAATCTTTAACTTGAAAAAAGTTTTCAGAATAGACCAGTTGAGATGTTAAATAGTGAACCAGCTTCTCCTTATTTTTGAGCATATCGCTCCACTTGGATGTGATCTCTAGATTGTCCATGCTAATGATATGTGTATCAGAACGTATGCCCTCTAATATTTCACTTCTCTTGGCTTCCAAATGCCTCTTGGTTTCTACATTGGTTTTATAATCTTTGTTGTATGACAGAGTTGTTCCCAACTTGTTCGTGTGTGTCAACAAATCTTTACTGTGGAAGATGGAGAAGATCTTTGTGAATGCTTTGTGTAGTGAAGTGATATTTTCTTTTCCCAACAGCTTCATACGAATGCTCTGCAAATGTAATCTGCGCAGCATTTTCGTAATTTGCGATACATCAGTCAAACTTTTATCTTCTTCTTTGGCGGTCTGTGTGAGCACAATGTCCAACAGCTTGTCCGTCATTGGAATAAATGCATACTCTGCCCCGATTCTGAAGTCAGATGTTTGAATGTTTTCTCGCAAATTTCGTAGCCAACGAGCATGATGCTCCATACCTTCACGTAGTATCTTACCCACACAGTATACCATTATTTCACTGTTCAGTGGTTGCCGTTCTATACCATGTCTATTCAAAATATTTCTAAGACCACTCCCTTCTTTTAAACACTCTTGGAATTGTCCCAGCAAATATGAGGTCATCTCTTGAAGGCTGAACCCATCTCTGTCCATATGATAATGGTATTTGGCTTTATCAGCTTCTGTTGCAGTAAAAACAAAGGTCTGGTACCACGATTGCCCCTCGAATGGTCTGTAAATGTGATATTTTCGATTACAGATGTGCCTCCAAGTGGTATCTTGGTTGTGCCACGTCCTACACACAGACACAATGCTCATCAGATCTTTCAAATCTGCCAAATGTGAACAAACACGATCAAAAAGCACATCCGGAAATCGATTGTAGTAGCTTTTCCTGCACACCTCAAATATTCCAGTACTACAGTCTTCCATAAAGCCAGATGAAAGAACATCCATGTCCACAACGCTCTCTTCTACTGCAGTGCCATCGGTTCCATGTGTAGATTCGTCTCTTACCAAATCATCTAGGATGCCAGGATCGCAGTTAACTGGATGTTGCATACGTGGCGTGTGTTTCAAATTAAAATTATACCATTCTTTGTAATGCTTGATACATATCAGTGATTTTTGTGCCTTCCCGACATCGATGTGAAAGTATGTACATAATAACTTTGTTAGTTCTGGATTTATATTGGCCTCATTACTGTGAGGGTCGTCTCTTACAAAGCATGGTCGTAAATTGTCTGTGTTCTCACATTTGTCACAGATACAAGTTGGCATTTCCTCCTTGCATGAATAGGTATGATCCATTACAGCGCTGCAGCTACTTTCTTCAAAGTTTAACTTTTTTGCAGTTGACTCTTTCTTTGAAGAGATTTTCCTCTGTTGCGGACTCTCAATAGCCTCCGTAACAGTTTCAATGAACTTTTTCTGTTTTTCCTTTTCAACTGATAAGTTCGGCTTTTGTCTTTTCACAACAACATTTGGTGGTGGAGTTGCATTCAGAGAGTTGTCAGGATCTTCTGTCTCTGTAACTGGCCCTGCCCCAGATACAAACATACTAGACTCCTCTTTGCCAGGCAACCAGCATTCAGAGTACTGCAAGGCCATAAGGAAATTAATCCAGATAAATGCATGGTGTTCAGTTCTTGCCATTGTGATATATCTAGTTGCAACTAATTATTGTATAATGTAAAATAACCAAAACTGGTTTGAAGTACTTATAAAAAGTTAACAACCTTAACTATCAATTGTTCTTATAATCCCAAATGTTCTATAAATTGGGATTGGTGCTTTTTGTATTTCAGAACACTAATGTTACACTAATACAGTGTATAGGTATGAAAAAACATGATGTTTGCCTCCAATCAATCTATTTAGTATATGTTGTAACTTTCTAGCTGTAACCTGTTTTTTAATTAGAACAGTGTGGGTAGGCTACGTAACAGGACAATACAATCAAGTTCTTTGGTAATAAGATTACAAAACATGGTTAAATGTACATGCTCTGATGATGCCTTCGATTTTGATATATTTAAATATTTAGTGGGCTCATACTTTCTGCAAACAGCAGCAAACAGTACATACCACTGAAACCTATAGTAAATTTGTTAAATATATGAGTAAGGCCAAATAAAAAAAATCCCGGTTTCTCATCAGTGCCCGCATTTCAAAATAGCTGCCGCATTTTATTTTTTGTATTTTTTTTACAATATAGAAAATGTATGGAATTTTTTTTTCCGCTCCATGAGCGAAATGACTCGACTACATCCGATGCGATTGCCCGGCTGCATCTAAAAAAACAAACCTCATGCCTCATTTACTTTTTCAAGAATTTCTGAGAAACCGGGAGTTTTTTTTATTTGGCCTAAATGGGGTAACCTGCCAAGCCTCACAATTATGGTTGTTGTTGTTCACGAATTTTTGAAAAAATGCTAACCTTTCAGAAATTTTCATTCAAAGAGGGGTGCAGGATATGGCCCATCCAGAAATTATCATCCGGGGGAGGGGGTTTTCTGAAAAAAGTGGAATGGCATTTTCACCTTCGACTGCGTGACTATCAACTTATCGCGGTCACCGGTTTAATCGTCCATCAGCAGCATATCTGATCATCACATACGACGTAGAAAACTCCACTTCTTTAAAGTCCAAGTACTGCATGGAAGAAATTGCTTTAATTAGATATAAATTCAAATACGAGTAAGAGAAGACGGAAAGACCTGCCGGAAGGCGCGCACGTCAACCAAAACATCAACAACACACCTCTTTATACCTTCACAGTTAATATTTTTCAGTTAAAATTACATGGCATTCTTCAAACGATAACTGAGCAACTACAAGCAACCTGCTTGACCTGCAGCACGCTTATATTCGGCAGTTCAACGCATTTTCTCAACATTCATCTGGTCCGCCATGACAGTCAGTGCAGCATGCAGCTGAACCACGTGACCGCTAGCGAGTTCCGCGAGAATCTCCGGAGAACCTTCGTTCCCGATGCAAGTCACGTGCTCAAGCACCGAACATGACCGAAGTTTGTGGAAGAATCTGAATGCTGTGTGAAAAATTGTGCTGAAACGATTGAAGATTGTTGCTTTTACGGAGTAACGACACGGAGTAGCAATGTTGTCGAACAGAGAGAATAATGCATATGAATGGAGTCAATAGACCATTGGATGCGAGGCCATGTGAGGTGTGGATATCATCAGACAACGCAGGGCAGTTGTTCGAAGTGCGAATTCTTAATTTCATTTGACATGCCGCTGCGGTGGTTGTGTTGGCTGTGCTGGCATTGAAGAAAACAGGATCTTGGTTGCAAACTATCATATGAACTGTGCACACAAGTGAAGTATAAGGTGAGAGGAGGTGTTTTCGCTTTGGCTGCTTTGCTCTTGTCGCACTCGCTCGCAATGTTCAGTGACTATTGACTAATTCAGTAATTGAGTCGCCTCGTGTTGGCCCTGTAGGCCTGTTTGCATAAAATTGTGAAAATTCGTTCCTCTGAGCGAGCCAACTGTTAATACATTTCTTTATAAACTGCAGCAAACTGTTATAATATGAGGAAACTCTAACTTGACTGGGGTTATACCCTGGACAGGCCTGCAGGCTGGTTTTTGTTTGGGGGGTTCGTTATTGGGTGGAAGAGGACCATTGTTTGGTATCTTTCCGAGCTCCAAAGGCACCCCGGAAATTTTTAAAACTTAGATTATCGACATTATCTGAAATGGCATTTCCTGCCTTTTGAGAGCATTTTCGAGCCACCACATAAGAACTTAATGAATGCAATTTAATTGACGTTTTACTATATTTTAACTCAACAAAGTCGACAAGTTTACAAGCTTTGATTTAAGCATGTAATTTTTGAAAAAGTGAACAAACTCGGCTAAGAAGTAATTCCAACTCAAGCCTACAGGGATGAAATCGAGCATAGCCTTGATATTTACTGGATGGACTAACCCTGAGTCTCCTATAGGCACTTGAATGGTTGTGAAACAGTTCTACATGCGCACATCAGCGGAACTGCCAGATCTGGAATGCCAGACCTTTTGGCAAGTGGTAGTGGTGGGGTTTTGTCTCAATCCCCTGAATCCCCTAGCCTACAGGCCTGCTGGGGACGGGAACAACTTTTCTCCATGTTCTTCGCCAGCATTTTATTTTTTTACAGTCAAACGTGCCAATGCAAGACCAGTAATTACAAACATATCATTTTTGTTTTCCAAATCAGGCCTTAGTTCAACTGTAGTCTTGAAAGTGAAATAGATGTTTTGAAATCTAGAAACTGCAACCTACTGTCTGGGTTGTGGTGAATGAGGAGTTTGAATTTTGCAAAATAAACTTTTTTGTCTGTTTGTCATGAATCTTGGTTCTGCTTTTTAAAATATTTATGTGCTAGTCAAACCTGGAAACATTTTAAATTAATTCAGTTCACTTGACAGTCACACTCCAGTTCAGTTGACCTTGTCAATTTCAGAGTCATTGATGTGGTGTGGGAATGGTCTCTGCTGATTGGTTGGTAAGAAAAGAAATAAGGCCGCGTCCATAGACTTGGTGCCCATGCCCGAGCACTGTGCCCAGGCACCAAAAATAATTCTGTACACACACGCCGGTGTTTTGGAGGCTAATTTGCCCAAGCATGCCCAATTATTCATTGTGTTCGTGGCAACAGG
>JAOBYG010149869.1:0-10656 GCA_025403545.1 Epizoanthus stellaris
GTACAGACAGTCCAAACTTTCAATGAACTTAATAATGATAAAGATAATAGCATCAAATGCTTTCCACTGTCAGACGTTTTTAAAAGCACTGTCATAAATCTTTCCAAACGATTTTCAAACGATTTTCTATCCCTAAAAGGTACCGTGTTGACTATAAATGTTAGCTTTTGATCTTTGACACCCTAAGAGGTACCAAAACCTGCGATTTTAACCCCTAAAAAGTATGACGAGCATCCCCATCCCTTTTCATATGGGAGTCCCCCCCCCCCCTTGGGCTTAATACCTTGAGGATTAGCACTACAATTTGTTGATGCCCTCAAGATTACATACAGGCTGTAGTTTTATAATAGAGTCGTTTTGGACAGCAATCCATTAAATTAATATGTATTATATTACAAACAATAACTGTATGAAGTATTTTGAAGACTGGGAGAGTTGCCCTAAAATTAATGTACATTCTGTTGTATGTTTTATTTTAACAGGAAATGGCAAGATCAGTTTGTCACTTAGTTCAAGTTCCAATGTTTACATAACTGCAGGTCAACCAGGCTCATCGATAAAGTTACCATACTCAGCAATTATAAGCTCAAAAATATCAGGCCTTTCACCACCAAAAGGTACACATACTTCATTTATGTGTTTTCACATGTACAGTGTATTGTTGCTGCCCAAGTGGGCCAGGGAACTCTATGAAGTACTTAACTATGATCGCTATATTTCTGTTCTCATATTTTGAAAGTAATGGTGCTACTAGAATACTTACCATGCCAAATGTTAAATCTAAGTTCCTCCATGGAAGGTTGATTGTTTTCACTGTAATTGTCAGATCTGACCGTGCTCCATGACTTGGTTGGAAAAAGTCTGTAACAATGTATCAAGGTGCAAATTATGTGATATCATCCAGGCAGCCAGAAGGCAGTAATATGCTGCATAGTGAGCACATCTACACGACTGTACAAATCACTAGCAGAAATTTTCTTACAATTCCAACCATGAGAACCACAGAGACGTCAACTCTCATGCATTAGGCGTGAGACTCACACATTCGGCATTTGTCTCACGCCTGTTTTTTCCATCTTTTCCATACATTCTCTCTTAACTCTCACTCATTTTCTAGTGATTTCCTCATCATATATTTGCTGTAATTGCCTTGAAAACTCAGAAAATCTCACACATAGCAAAGTCAAAATGTTGACGTCTCTGGAACCAATCTGTACCTACAAAAAATGTATGCCTTCAAGCCACATGTCATACATGTACATTTGCCGTCATTAGTTGATTGGATGACTTCACATGATTCACAGTCACAATCTGGCAGACAGTCAGATAGGAAAAGTATGGCAAATAATTATTCAACTTTTTCAGAGGAATTTCTACTGTAAACGTACTTAAGATTTTCTATAACTTAAGTATAAATTTAGTACCTTTGCTTTCAAAATATGAGGAGAGCAGAAAAATATTTTGATCATACTAACACTTTAACGAGTTATACATGTAGCAAGTTTGTGTATAGTAAATTTAAATGAGGTGTTGGCTTCATCTGCTTTTATATGCTGGTTACACCTTTCCACTGGCATTTGAACTACACGTTACATGTCAACCATGCTTATTGTTTTGTACAATCTTTCCAGAGGCCACAGTAATTGACTTCAAGAGAGGCATTCTTCATCAAATTTACAGCTATGCAAGGGTAAGCCACCTACATCTTGAGATACATAACTGTACATGACTGTACAGTTATTCAAACTGAAAGAGGTCGAGTAGTAAATCATCAATTTGGTAGTATTGAGTGTGAAGGAAGAACATGTTTCTAGGTCATGTTGTGTGCAAAACCCTATAGATGTCCATGTATTAGGGTTTTCACATTTTATTTCTGAAGACAAAGTCAGTAGCTAGTAAATCATTGGTAGTAGGTCCCAAATTAAATAAATAAAAGTACCAGGTGCTAATTTGAATTTCAGTAAATTACGGTACATTTGCTGTTTGCAGGGTCGAGGATGTGTGGTGGTGGAAAGCAGTTTGTATGCACACAGAAGCCAGCCGTCAGTGTTGGTACAAGAGATGACAATCAATAATAATGGTGTAAGTGCTACATGTACTTTCTAGAATTTATTTGACTTCATTCTCTTTAGAACTCTTTCTCTTTCTCTTAATATACACTTTCTTATGGTCTGTGTCTGTCTGTTTGACTTTTTTGTCTTTGTTCTCCATTCCCTACCCCCTCCCCCAGTGGCAGGGGTGAAATATCGTGTACAAACATGGTGAGTTCAAAATGTTAATTGAATCCATAAATTTGCAGTAGTTAAGTCTGTTTCAGGTTTACACTAGCGATGGAAGCAGAAGCGGAAGAAAATATGGAAGTGCACAAAGGTTATGTTCTTGTGTAACCCAAATGATGGAATCAGAAGCGAAAGCCTTGTTTACAGTGCATAACTCTCGCTTGCATGTTGTTCTCTTCCAGAAATGTTTATTTGAGGGTCTGGGAATGATAACTGTGATTGGCTCAACCGTTCCACTTCCGCTTCTGCTTCCGTCGTTTTGGTTTACACTGGTCCGTAAGTGACAGAAGCTCAATCGAAGCAGAAACGGAGACGGAAGAAAAAGGAAACCTTCCATTCTTTCCGCCAACGTTTCCGTCGAGCTTCCAATTTTGTTTCCATCCCTGTTTCTTGATTTACACTAGAATGGAACGTTCCTTCCATCTCAGCTTCTGTCTCCACTTCTGCTTCCGTCACTAGTGTAGCCCAGGCTTTAACATTCATTATATAGATAATTTATTTATAAATATCATGTTGTCAGGACTAAATTTTTGTTTTAAAATTACTATTTTCCCCCACATAAGTTTGCAGTATCCATTCTTAGGCTCCTACATGCATGCTGTTGCATTGCTACTAGATACACTGTATGTACATGTCACACTCATGGGGTACAAAAGTATCCTGTGGGTAATTGGGAATTTGCCACTTACTTTGGTTAGGTATCTAGTCCAGCTGTTTTACAGTAGAACAAACTAAGGGCGCTTTCCATTTGTGGGGTCTGGCCGGCCTGAGAGAACTGGTTCTGGCCATTGTAAATGGAAAGGTCAATAGTGTGTTTTATAGTCATTTTTTGTCACCAAAACTCACCAAATTCCCGCACCCTGGCCATCCACAACGGGAGAACTGAGCGGGTCTAATCCATGAGCAGGGTCAGTCTGGCCAGAACCAGATCCGATAGTTATCACATTCCATTTGAGAACTGACCGGTTGGGCCCACCAGACCTGACAAATGGAACAAAAATGCCATTTACAGTAGTTAATATACTTTATTTTTGTTACAGGGATATTTTTTGCACAGGTTACACTAGAGGCTATCTTAAAATTTGTTGATGGCAGTATATAATTTGCTGCAAAATTAAACTTGTAATGGTTTGCAATATAACAGTTGGTGTATCTATCTGTACAATTCACATCTGACCCAGTATGGCCTACAAATAATAACTGGTCCCTTACAAGTATGTACATGTAGGTGACTCATACTTTAATACTGAATATCAGTTTGGTTTTCTTTACAGCCAATTACTGCCCAAGTCACGTTTCAGTTACCAGGAACTGAGTCATGGAGAGGTTCAAAGTCAACAACAGAAAGGTTCGGCTGTGTGTTTATGTACATATCAGGGTTGCCATGAGTCAGGGAAAGGTCAGAACATTTGTTTCAAGGACAAGGAATAGTTATAGTAAAACACTCTTGGTCAGGGAAAATTGTGATCTTAAGTGCATAAAATTACATAAATTTATGACAGAGCATACCAGTATAAATTATATTGAACATCGTGAAATTGGATGCTACATGTATACGTATATGAGTAAAAGGACACTGTTATATTTGGTTTCTTTGAGTAATTGGTTGAGTTGAGTTGCCTGTCTCATAACATTTTATAACATTGCATGTATTTGTCTCTCTTACACTTTTTTACTGTAGCAAGAACCTCTGAAAATATGTCATGATTATAATCTATCAGTTAGAGCACTGTAGATGATATTATTTTTTCAAACTAATCATTGTAAACTGAACAGATATAATGGGCACGCTGATTGTCCAACAGTGAAGTTTTGTCATATGAGAGACAGTAGAGACAAAACATTTCTAAAAAGCACCGAAATGGTTGCTTGTGTCTATGAAAGTTTGGTATAGATCATTTTCATGCGATGTCATCAAAACTCTAAAATCTAAACTACAATTTATCGGTAAAGCTGATTCTTTTAACAAGATTCAGATATTGGCATCAAAAGTATTCTTTGAAAATTTAATGTCGATATGATGATTCGTTTTTGAGTTGCAATATTTTGAATTTTGTCATGAAAATCCATATAAATTTATTTTGACAAATTTAAAATTTTACGTCTTGATAAACCTTTAAAAGTGATAACTAAAGTGTTTCTAAGTGAACTGAATATTTTGATTGGAAGAAACAGCTTTATTTGAAGAGTACATTTTCTGGCTGCCATCTTGGTGTACCACTTGGTACACCAACATGGCCATCACATATTACAATGTACAGTACATTTTTCAAATATTATTTGTCACAGTTATGAAGTATCCTGTGGCTCTAAAGTTTTTGTCAATTGTATATTTTTACCTGCTCTGTACAGATCATTTAAGATATTATTCTAAATATCAGTTTTTCTTGGACAAAGTTTTATATGAAAACGATCTATATGTACTCATACTCTACAACTTCCAGCATGTTTTGTTGCAGTTGACAGACACTCACAGCCATCTTCTGTTGCTTGCATTTGTGTAACTTAGTTATAGCTGTTGCAACTTCATACTCAGAATATATATACTCTCAAAATGGCCGACCTAACCAAAAGCCCCTTCCCCCACTGATCTTGTCACGTGACCACATCACGTGGTTGAGCATGTTGAACCAATATTGATAGGACACTACAATAGCCAGTCTACAACAGTACAATGCTGACAATACAATTTACAATACTTTCTTTTATGTGGATTATATGTTTTATAGTAGAACTGCTAGTTTTCAGATGTTCCATGAAAACAACAACAACAACAACAACAACAACAACAACAAAAACAACAAAATAAAAACTATGTGTTAGAAGTACACTTTTCAAGTCAGTTTTCCACCAACAGGTTTGATGGTAGTTCTGGCGCAGGGAGTAAGGAGTATTACACCATACTGCGTGGTTCCGTACCTCACGTAGACCCAAATCAACCTGATGTTACAGTAGCAATAGCCATGATGAGGTTTCCAAGTGGCACCACTGTTCCTCCACAAAGGTATCATAATAATAATAATTATTATTAGTGGTACATGTAGTACTAATTTATTTGTAATAACCAAGGTATTTTATGGTATAATTTATATGGTACAACTGCAATCAATAGAATGAAAATCAATGCTTAAGAGATCTTTTAGCATCCAGTAATGTGATAAACAGGGCAGTAGCAATGGGAAAAATCATTGGGGAGGCAACTGTGGCAGCCTCAAGTGTATTCGTAGGGAGAAGTGTGTGTGCCGAAGGCATGAGTTCTAGTGCATTTTTTAAATATAGGGTCTCTGAAATAACATTTCCTGCCTTCTGAGAGTAGTTTCCACAAGTTTAATGGTTTTGAACTGGCAGAAAAGCAATATTGTGGCTTGCAAAACGAGCCCGTCGAAATTATTGGGGGGGAGAGGGGGGAGTGTGGCCCCTCCCTTTGCTACAGCCATGATAAATGTACATGTACATTTCAGTTAGTCACAAAAAACTTAATGTATGTCCACTCTATGAAGCTGACTTTAAACCCTTTTGGCCCTAATAACACCACATATATGTACATACATGTATGTGTCATGTTGCCAAGTTATCGTCACTACATATAAGGTTCCATCAATAGAGAGTGCTGAGAGCATTGTCCAGCTGCTTGCAAAAATGCCCTTACATTTCTCTTTTATAAGAATCACAGACACAGTTTTCTCTGCTGTATAAGTGTATAATTATTAGGTATACGACCTTATGATGAGAGATTTTCATTTTCATCTTATCTTTATTTTTCCTTTTCATCTTCCAAACACTTATATTACATGTAGAACAGGTTGGGAGAATTTTGGCAGTCTGGCCATCTTTGGACTTCTAGGATTTTCTGCTTCAAGTATCCTCGTGCTGAGTAAATAACTCTCCAATTGAATTAATGGGATGGGTGTTGTTTCAGGTGTCGCACTGGCTTGGAGTTGTATGTTGGGTCATTGTGTTCTGTTGTTCTTACTTGGAGGTTGTCAAACTCATCATTTCTCCAATAATTTTTTGCCACTTGAACAGTCACCTTGGTAAATGACATGAGATGGATGGTTATTTTTGTCTTTGAGATTGAAGAGGCACTTCTGGTTTGCCACATGATGTTCAAAATGTACTTATTGTCGGTGAGTGAGTTCAGTTTCGTGATGAATTTCTTGCTCAGTTTCTTGTTGCAGTCACAAAACGGCAGTTGGATGGAAATCGTTTTCCTCTCATTGAAAACAGAGTTAGGGATTAGTTTCTCATCGTCCTCAGTCTGTTTGTGTATGAAGCTGTTAATGATGCTGGAGACGAAATGCTTAGGATAGCCAGCATCTGAGTATTTCTTCTCGGTGCTGCTGACTTCTTGATCGAAGTTTGTCAATATTCGTTTGGCTCTGTGCAGGTCTCCTAGGATGTGATTCCGCTTCCACTTACATGTAATTGGGACTTGTGATTTCCAATATGTCGGTAGTTTTCCCAGTTTTTAGTACACTTTGCAGTTAAACTTATTGTTACAGTTGAAGGCAGTGTCTAAAAAGACCCATGAATTCATTTGGAGAGTTATATAGGATACTTCAATGGAAAATCCTAGAAGGATTATTTATCCAACAAGAGAATCCTTCTCTCAATAAACAAGTTAATTGTCATATCACCAAACTGTTCCCAACGGGAATAACTTGAACATTCATATATGCTGTGCTTGCCATGAACAATTTTCATTCCCCCTGATGATGACTTAATGTCGAAAACATTTGGGTTTTATCAATATTTTGTCAAACTCTTTTAGCCTTTCTATCTGTTTAAAATACAAATATCACAGATATTTGTGCTTCGTACCAGTCCCTCTCAGGCAGTTGCTTGGACTTTTCTGAGTGCATTTGTATAATAACACTGGGTATTTTTACTTGTCATTTCTATTTATTGTATAATCATTATGGTGGTTTAATACTGTTAAGTACAAGTAATCTTGGGGACCAGTCATTATTTAGAAATAATATTATATAGGGTTGGAAAACTGCTTATCTCAGTTTCATCATTTTAGGGGAAATTTCATGCCCCTGTCAGAGCCTTTTAAAAAGACTAGACAAAAACAGGATTGCCACGGATCACTGAAAAGTCAGGGTAAAATATTTTTCAGTTCAAGTTTGGGAAAAGTCAGAGAATTTTGGATCAATTCGGGGAAATTCTAAATTCCTCGTCAAAATCAAGGAATTTTATATTTTGGTTGCAAAATTGTGATTTAGAGAGTTAAATTGTAAAAAAAAAAAATTGTTGGAAAGCCCCAGAAGTTCATGCTGTGCTTAGGCACTCAAAGTTTATAATTAAATCCACGCAGCCACTTCGTGCATGAGCAGTGAAAATTATTTTGTGGTCAGGCAAAAGTCAGGGAAAAGTCAGTGAATATCTTTTGACATGATGGGTGGCAACCATGAAAAGGTATACTGTCATGTATTGTGTGCATTATGTCAGGAAGCTTTAAATGATAAGAATTGTCCCAATATTTGTAGTGCTAGCTTACCTAGAAAGCAGTTTTCAGGAGAATTTTGCAAAACCTTATAATTCGAACCAAGATCAGCCTCCATAGCTTTACATGTACCAGTCTGGTAATTGAACACAAATATTTTATGTAGCGCCATGTTGGACAAGTATACACAGAGAGATCAAGAAGAGGAAAATGAACTGCTCATGGAGGGGATTTCCTTGCAAGCAGCCATTTCCCTTTTCTTCTCCTTTCCCCCTTCCTCAACTTCTAGTGCATTAAAAAGTTCTCCCTAGTCTGTCATTGTGTCCTCAGTCAGCAGATATACATTGTATGGCAATACAAAAAGAACCAATAATTATTCAGTATCCAAACTCGACATTCAAAGTCAATGCTCGTTATTCAAAGTCGACATTCATTATTCAAAGTGGACGTTCAAAGTTGACGTTCATTATTCAAAGTCAACATTCGTTATTCAAAGTCGACATTCGTTATTCAAAGTTGACATTCAAAGTCGACATTCGTTATTCAAAGTCAACATTCAAAGTCAACGTCTGTTATTCAAAGTCAACATTTGTTATTCAAAGTCAACGTCCATTATTCAGAGTCAACATTTGTTATTCAAAGTCAACGTCTGTTATTCAAAATCAACATTCATTATTCAAAGTCAACATTCGTTATTCAAAGTCGACATTGTTGACTTTGAGTCACGAATATCGACTTTGAATAACAAATGTCGACTTTGAATAACGAATGTTGACTTTGAACAACAAAATAATGTTGACTTTGAATAACGAATGTCATAACTTTGAATAACGAACATTGACTTTAAATGTTCACTTAAACGTTTAGATTGAATTTTGACAGGAAATATGTGCCATAATTTTGCAACTATCTCATTGGTTGAATGTACTACAGAATCTAATGTTAATCAATGTCTTTGCTTTCATTATTGGACACTCATGCGAAACTCGCTCTAAATCCTGCTGCAGTATTAAAACTACATTTTAATCATAGTTACCGAGGTAGATACGCATTTTGCTGTTATTGTTATCTTTAAGATACATGTAATTATGGTGATTTTTCTATCTCTTACCCACAGAATTACTGTACTTCGTCAAATCAATGTGATTCACGCATCTGCTGGTCCAGGGATTAAGATGCCTGTACCGACCAACATTGATAAACAGCTACAAGATGCAAGCAGGAAGGTTTGTGTGCTGACTTGTTTCTGCTGACTTCTCAAATGGAGTCACAAATGGATGCATGTCAACACAAGTTTTCCTTGCAAGAACTTGTGATGAGTGGCCAAACAGACTTGCAAGTTTCTTCACAAGTTAATGCAAGTTAGAGGAGCTACTTCGCTGTTTGTAGCCAAATGGTTTGAAATTTGCATCAACTTGCATTCGGATTTGAGCTTGATGCAGCTCTATGCAACTTAATCGTTAAGTCAATGTGAGTGGCTGGTCAAACAGAATGCGAGTTCTATACGCAATTAAGATATGGATTTGTGTTGACTTGCATCAACTTGCGAGTCCATTTGTCTGAGGCTTAGCATGATGAGGTTGACAATGCTTGCCATTCATACACTGTACTCAGTGGAAGGGTACAGAAAAGCAGTTTTGCATCTCATCAAATAAAGTTGATTTGTTTATTTATTTAGATTTAATTAAGAACACGATTAAAAGCAGTGAATCAAAGTGTGTATCCCACATACCAGGTTTATATGCCTTCTGGAATACTGCAGAATCCAGGAATTTATCTTTTGTCCTGTAAAGTCATTGAGAGTCATTGATATTTTACTTACACCTGGAAACACATGCCATTACAGTATATGATCATTTACACGATCATTCCTGTGATCATTTACATGACCCTTTACACCATGGTTTGTACGATTATTTACACGATCAGTTACACGATCATATACGCGATCATTTACACGATCATTTACATGATCATTTTCACGATCGTTTTCACAATCATTTACACGTTCATGTACACGATAATTTAAAAGATCATTTACACGATCATTTACACAATTATTTACACAATCATTTACACGATCATATACGTGATCATTTACACGATCATGTACATGATCATTTACGCGATCATCTACACAATCATTTACACGATCATTTACACAATCATATACGCGATCATTTACACGATCATTTACGCGATCATTTACACGATCATTTACACGATCATTTATATATACGATCATATACGCGATCATTTACACGATCATTTACACGATCATTTTCACGATCATTTTCACGATCATATACACAATCATATACACAGTCATTTACACGTTCATTTATATGATCATAATTATACGCAATCATTTACACGATCATTTACACGATCATATACACGATCATATACACAGTCATTTACACAATTATTACACGATCATTTACACGGTCATTACACGATCATTACACGATCATTTACATGATCATTGCACGATCATTTACACGGTCATTACACAATCATTTACACGATCATTTTACACGATCATTTTCATGTTTATAAAAATTTATGCATTCATTTACACGATCGTTTACACGATCATTTACACAATCATTTACATGATCATTTACACGATCATTTACACGTTCATTTACACGTTCATTTACACGCTCATTTACAAAATTAAATCAATATTATTAATTTTATTGTTGTGATTTTTTCTGTTGTGTGTACAGACATTACAAGAGGTACTTAAAGGAAGTCCTAATGATCTAAGGGCATCACATGTTAAAGTGTGGAAAGAGGTGAGTTAAATTTCCCTGTTGACAAACTTGGATACCGTGTGAAGAGGCCCTTACACAGTCAAGTGAGGCTGGAACCTTATCAGCTACAACTTTAACTATTAGGGTGCATTCATTTGGGAATATTCCG
>JAOBYG010149980.1:0-18442 GCA_025403545.1 Epizoanthus stellaris
AAGAGAAAATGGTTGGGTAACAAAAAAGTGTGGCCTGTTTTAGGTTGGTTTCTAGACATTTGTATCGAGAAAAGCCTAAAAAACCGGTTGGGTCAAAGATTTTGGAGAGGTAAGAATCTTTTCTCTTCAGCCCCAACCCCGGCCATAAATAATGACTGGTCCCTTAGTTAAGTTGGTCAACATTTTCAAGTTTTTTTGCAATCAATTATAAATAAACAAAACATATTTTGGTGCTTTTCTACAACTATGTGTGAACTTTGTTTTGTAATAAATTTCTCCACTCAATGTGATTTATTATACTGATGGTCTACTGACGCATATGTTTCTCAAAGCTTTCGTTACAGTTTAATGAACCAAAACGCATTGTCGTTGCATGGTAAGGCCAGAAAATGGTAAAAAATGCCAAAGGGTCTAGTCTACAAAAATCTTATGATACTGCCATAGTCTAATATAGTTTCAGTAGCAGCTATACAAGTTCTGTATACGACTCCTTCGAACTGCCAGAAACAAATTTATCGTTCCAAATTAATTCTAGCAATATTCTTTGTTTGAACCTTCCTAACCGGATAAACCATGCACCTGATATGAGACCTTTAGCCTGGTATTATAATATATACACACGGTGATGGTGTGACATGTACATGTCGTAATCGAGTCTACGTGGCGTCGGATATCCAGATATGAATAATCAACAGAAACAAGACACTGTAACAGCTTATTGTTAAATGAATAAAGGACGTACCATTTGATTTTGTGGGGGGGGGGGAGTGAAAGAATTTGTAAAAAAAAAATTGCACGAGCCGAAAAGCAAAAAAAAATTATTTGCACGACACAAAATTATAAAGAGAAAGAGAAAGAGAGGGAAAAGAAAAAAAAATTGCGGGCCCATTCCAGGCCAAAAATAAAATTGCTTGCAAATCATTCTTCCACCCCACCCCACGATATTAAACGGTCCGTCCCTAAGGGACGGACCATTTGATTCTGTGGGGGGGGGGGGGGAGTGGAAGAAATTGTGAAAAACAAATTTGCACGAGCCGAAAATCCAAAAAAAAAAATTTGCACGACACAAAATTACAAAGACAAAGAGAGAGAAAGAGAGGGAAAAGCGAAAAAAAATATTTGCAGGCCCAATACAGGGCAAAAAAAAATTTTGCTCGCAAATCATTCTTCCACCTCCACCCCACGATATCAAATGGTACGTCCCTAATAACAAAACTGATCGACCATTACAATGCCATTATGACTGGGGAGAAGATTTCTACAATTATTCCGTAAAATGATGTACTGTTTACCATATTGGTAGCTGTTCGCTGGTTATCAGTTCGTTTCTACGGCTTCTTAAGTGCACAGTTTCTATACGTTTTGCATAATGACCTTGCTAGTTATAGTAAATTTACTGAACACCGAGACATGAATGTGTGAAGATGCACAAAGAAAAACGGTTTAATATGCATAAACTCCTGATCTCCAATTCACTCACAAATTTTAAAACCTTTTGACGCATTTTGTTGAAAACATATTACGAAAGAATGATCACTGCTCTTGTAAACAATCTCCCCATTTTTCTTGTATTCAGTATACATCACATGCATATGTAGACATGTATTCACTCATGAAGCTGGTCTGTGGTATCGAAGAATAACTTGGTAAAAGAGTACATCTAATTCTAAAAATTAGATTATAGTTTAATTACGGTATAAAATGATTTGACTAGTAATTATTTTAATAAAGACTAATGCTAACATTTCGAATATCAGCTATCAACCAGAGAAAATTTATTCCGCAAACTTACAATAATAAGCCTAGTGCTTATTTCGGTTCAAAAAGCTTCTTTGGGCTTATTTTCGGGTGAGCTTAATTTCAGAGAAGCTTATTATTGGAAGGAATTGTCGTTTTGACTTTTACATTATAAATTTTAGTTTGTTTTTTATTTTGAGGAGGGAAGTTAATTATAAAGGAGGGCTTATTATCGGAAGTTTACTATATCGCCACCGTAAACATGTCACATGAATAAATTGTACAGAAGTAGTGTACTGTATTTTTCTTTTCTTTTGTTAAATGTCAAAAATATTCCACCTTCATCAATTTCGAATGAACACAGAAACGGCTCTCACCTTACAAACATTCCCTTGGTGAATAGAGAGGCCGCCATGTCAGTGACTGTCAACTAGAATTGCACTCATCACAGTATGGTTGAATAGTGAGGAACATTACTGCAGCATGTTTATTTGATGAGTAGGTCATACAAAAGAAAGAAATGCGATTTTTTTCATTTCAAACTGCTACCTAACAATACAATTTGACAAATTTTACGACCAAGTTTCCCAACATTTTGAAATCTATTTAAATTCTGTCATTTTGAAAGAACGTCTCGTGAATACTGTAGAATATTTGAGACAATATATATTTTACTTTATATCATATGTGAACTGAAGGCGACAAAAATAATAAATGTACGTCATTTATTATTCATTCAAGGTTCGTGACTTGTATGGGTAACGCTAATACCAATAATATCCAACTATTTCTTCTGTGAAAAAGTGGGGTAGTATACAAATTAAAAAAATTAAAAAAGAATAGATTGGCTTTGTTTCGCTCTAGAGCTTGTACGCTTTGCAAAATAAAACAGCTGCTTCTACTATATATAGCTCTCGAAGATTATTTATACGTGAAGTGAACGAGAATGAACAACAAAATTTCTGAGAACGAAAACAATGAGACACTGAGAGCGTACTCTGGGAGATGGTGGTTATTAAGTATTAGCTATAACAATTTAACTTTTTTGATTTTGTTGCCAGTAAATTATAATTCTTGCCTATTCTTCTCCTTTCTGTTGTCAAAACCGCTATGTCAGTGCCTGTCAACTAGAATTGTGCTTATCACAGTATGCTGAATATTGAGGAACACTAATGCAGAATGTTTATTTGATGTGCAGGTCATACAATAGAAATAAATCGATTTTTTTTCCAGTTTAAACTGCTAAATAAAAATACAATTTTGCGACAAGGTTGTCAAGATTTGAAATATATTTAAGTTCGGTCATTTCGAAAGAACGTCTCGTGAATACTGTAGACTATTTTAAACAATATAAACTTTACTTTATATCATATGTCAACTGAAAGCAGCAAAAATAATATATATACCAATTTATTATTCATCCCAGGTTCGTTACTTTTGTGAGTAATACTAACTATAATGTGAATATCAATAATATCCAACTTATTCTACTATTAAAGAGTGGGGTGGTAGAAAAATACGAAATATAGTTAAAAATCAATTGGATTTGTTTTGTTACAGATATTGTACGCTTTGCAAACTAAAACAGTTGCTTCTGCTTGAGCTCTCGAGGAGTATTTATGTGCGAAGTTTGGATAACGAGAATAAACGAAAAATGTTCTGAGAAAGAAAACAAGGAGATACTCAAAGCGTAGTCTGGGAGATGGTTCTAGTTTATTAAATATTAGCTATAACAATTTGACTTTTTCGATTTTGTTCCCAGTAAATTATCAGTTCTTGTCTATTCTTTCTCCTTTCTCTTTTCAATAGAAATGGCGTAAGATCAAAGTTTCGTTTCCTCCTTTTCAAACTGATCCGCGTCGAATTAAAACCGCATTACTGTTCGTCAATTTACAGCAAAACCTGATGTCTCAAAACCCTGTCGTTACTTTTTAAAATACTTTTCAGGATACTGTGTTGACGAACGAGTCCTAATATAGCTCACAACGAACCCGTTCATTACTTTTTTGACACCGAACATGAAAGTGTGAAGACACACACATAAATTATTTAATATACATAAACTCCTAATTTCCAGATCACAAAATATTTTTAAAACGCTTTGATGCACTTTGTTAACAAAATATAACAAAGGAATGACCATTGCTCTTGTTATCATAAAGAAAATGACAAAATGTTTCGTAAAACATGAAACAATTCGTAGATTTCGCACTAAAATCTAATGTTCTCTGAACAGGCATATGTTTTTGTCCGTAAAATGTGTTTCCGTCTCGTCATTGTTTCTTGTATTCCGTATACATTACGTTCGCCTGTGGACATCAGCTCGGACTTAAAAACTGATCTGTTTTAAGAAGAACAAACAATGTTCTACAAGTATATGGTACAAAAGTATATCAAATTTTAAAAGCTATATTTGTAGTTCAATCAGCGTATATAATGAACTTACGGCCATTGCTAACATTTCGAATATCAACTTTCAGTCTAGAGTCAATATATTCAGTAAACTTACAATGATAAACCCCGGGTTTATTTCGGTTTAAAAGGATTTTTTTCAGCTTATTTGCGCGGGTGCTTATTTTCGGGGGAGCTTATTTTCGAGGAACCCCCTTTTTTTCAAGAACTTATTTTCAAGGGAAGCTTATTTTCGGAAACATTTATGTTTGGAGGAGATTTTCGTTTTCAAAGTGATCATACATTTAATACGCAAGTATATGAGGGGGGAGGGGGCGGTGTTTGTTTTCGAAATAACTGACTTTTACGTTTGACATTCCTGGGCTCATATTTCTTTTCTGGGGGTGGGGGGGGATATCATGGCGGACTTAATATCGGAAGTTTTCGGTATATGTAACAGGACTAAATTGCTGAAAAGTAGTTTACTTCATTTTTTTATTTTCTTTTGTTAAATGTGAAAAATATTCCACCTTCATTAAGTTCTAGTCAACACAAAGGCGGCTGTCACCTTACAAACATTCCCGTGGTGAATAGAGAGGCCGCCATGTCAGTGACTGTCAACTGGAATTACACTTACCACAGTATGGTTGAATGTTGAGGAACACTAATGCAGAATGTTTAATTGATGTACAAGTCATGCAATAGAAGGATATACGCAAATTTTCAGTTCCTTTTCGATAACTGACTAAATAACAATTTGATAAATTTTAAGACAAGTTCGCCAATTCTTTGAAGTTTATCTAATATCACCTATATTCGATCAGTTTCTACGTCTGGAGATTACTGTAGAGTATTTGCAACAATATAAAATGTACTTTATATCATTATATAAATAATAAATATATCCTAGTCACTCTTCATCTCAGATTCGTGACTTTTATGGCTAATTTCAATAATAATGTGAATACCAATAATATCCAACGTATATAGTTCAATGGATTTGTTCTGTTCCAGATCTAGTACGCTTTGTAAAATAAAACAGCTGTTGTTACTTTAGTTCTTTAAGAGACTTTTTGAATATGTTAAGTTTGTAAAACAATCTAGTGGAACAGTTGTTTTAGAGAACGGAACCAATGCGAATCCGAGAGAGCACTCTGGGATATGGTGTTGGCTTATCAAATATAAACTATAACAAATGAATTTTCTCGTTTCTAATCCAGTAAATTATCTTTAAATTATTTCATTTCTGTGTAACAAGTACATCCGGCGGAGAAATACAATACGGAACAACCACTGAACTACAACACGGTGCAACGAAGATTTCATCCTCGCTAGTTCAAAACAGACAATCGTACAAATCATTTGAAATTGGGATTTATCAAACTTGGTTCTTTCGAAATATACATGTGTTCGTTCTTACTCACATACTTCCGATCGCAAATTTGTAAAGAGAAGACAAACTTGGTTGCGTGACTGGTATCGTGTATATAAAATATATTTAGAGAGCCCTATAAACTTAGCACCTTCTAACATAATCATAATAAACTCCCATTGTTAATATTTAAAAAATATACATATTGGTACTCACTAAGTGTAGAAAAAATTGCTTCACACTTCTCGTCTCCAAAGAATATAGAGCAGATTTTTCTTAAACGGAGAAATGCGTTTAGATCATACAGCGCTAACTTTTTCGTATGCAAATATCTTTGTGAGACTTTCGACAGCTTGTTTAACTGTGAGATTGACAGTTGAAAATGTAGTGAAATTTCACTTTTGCTGTTCCTATATACAATAACATAATTACTTCGGAATAGAGACCAACATGGATTCCATTTTTTTAATTTTGAAAATAAATGCTTGTACGAATAGTGCATTACAAAGCTATTTTATAGACCGTCTGTTTAACAACCTCTCGTGGTCCCCCCTCCGAAGTTCGTTCCATATTAATAGGACGACAATTTGACTACAGTCCGTGTCGCTGACAATAGTGCGCTACGTGGTCGCGATGATATAATACTAATGTCATCGCTTGAGTGAAAGTTACAGACAGCGTGCAAAACTCTAAGTTTAGATATTGTGCTGCATCCCTTCATTTGTCAATATAAACTGATGGAAGTAACTTACATGATAATCCTTTCAATCAACATTAAAAAAACAGCTATAATAACAATGTTAGCTTGCTTTATAATCATTCTAGAAGAAAAGAAGAGCAGATAGATCTAGACACTGTAAACGTTATAAATAGTTATATGGAAAAACATTATGCCAATTCTCTCAATTGTCTGCAAATATTACAATTCCCAACTGTAAAGATGTGACATTGGCAAAGAATTTGTAAATATATTTGCAAATGCTATGTATATAAATTTGTATATAAAATATTTGTAAATAGCTTGTTCAATTAGTTTTAGAGGACCGGATTGGAAACAAGTGTTAATATTATCTGTTTTATCCTCATTAAATAAAGCGTTATTATTATGATTAGAATCGCTTTAAGGAGGACACCATTGTTTTTGAACTGCACATTTGGGAACGAATTTCGAAGAACACTTAATTAGGATTTTCGTTATATTCCATTATTTTCCACCGTTTTAAACTGATCCACGTTGAATTGAAACAGCATCGCAGTTCTTCAATTAAAGGCAGAACTCGATATCTCAAAACAAAACATGTAATATATAATAGGAAGACGTACACAGAAAATCGTTAATATGTATAGACTCCTAATTTCCAAGTCACAAATAAATTTTAAGACGTTTGGACGCATTTAGTTGATAAAATATTGCAAAAGAATGATCATTATTCTTGTAAATCTTATCAGCAAGAAATTAAGAAACAAACTATTTCGTAATCTTTAAAAAACACGTAAATGTTGAACTAAATCTTAAGATCCTCTGATCGCAGTCATATATCTTTGTCTGAAATTCGCCTCCTTCCTCCTCATTGTTTTTTGTATTCCGTATAAATTACGTTCGTATCTGGACATCTGTTCGGTCTTAGAAACTGTTCTGTTGTAAGAAGAACAAGCCACATACTACAAGTATTTGGTCCAAGAGTATGTCAAATCTTAAAAACTAGATTGTAGTTCAATTGGAGTATAGAATAAACTCACAAGTAAATTATTAAATAATTAGCAAAGGCTATTGCTAACATTAATTTCGAATATCAACTTTCAGTTTAGAGACAATATATTTAGTAAACTTACAATTATAAGTCCAGGGTTTATTTCGGTTCAAAATATTTTTATGAGCTTATTTTTTGGGGGAATTTATTTTCGGGGAACTTATTTTTGGGAGGAGCATATTTTCAGAAAAGTTTATGTTTTGAAGTTATTTTTAGTTTTGAAAGTGATCATACATTAAGTACGTTAGTACATGAAGGGAAGGTGCGGTGCGTGAAATCGGAATAACTGACTTTTGCGTTTGAAATTTTCGGGTTCATTATTTTTCTGGTGGTGCATGTGGAGGGGGAAGTTTGCAATATAAACCTCGTAAACATGTAACTGGACTAAATTTCGGGAAAACAAATTTATTTTGTTAAATTTTAAAAATATTCCACCTTCATTACGTTCGTGTCAACACAGAAGGCGCTGTCACGTTACAAACATTCCTGTGGTGAATACAGAGGCCGCCGTGTCAGTGACTGTCAACTGGAATTGCACTTATCACAGTATGGTTGAATACTGAGGAACACTAATGCAGAATGTTTAATTGATGTGCAGGTCATAAGATAGAAGGAAACGCGCAATTTTTCAATTCATTCTAGACCACTCAGTAAATAACAATTTGATAATAGTTAAGACAAGGTTGCAAACCTTTGAAATCTATCTAATATCACCTATATTCAATCAGTTTCTATGAACGTCTGTGGAATACTGTAGTAAGAGTATTTGCGACAATATATAATGTACTTTATATCATTATTTTGTCAACTGAATGCCTCGCAAATAATAAATATATCCCAGTCATTATTTATCTCAAATTCATGACTTTTATGTGCAATTCCAATAAAATAATGTATACCAATAATTTCCAACGCATACAGTTCAATTGTTTTCTTTTGTTTCATATCTTGTGCGCTTTGTAAAACAAAACAGGTGCTGGAACTCTAGTTCGTTAAGAGACTTCTTGAATACGTTAAGTTTGTAAAACAAGAGCGGACCAATTGTTTTAGAAAACGGAGCCAATGCGAACCTGAGAGCCTACTCTGTGAGATGGTGTTGGATTATTAAATATAAACTATAACAAATGAATTTTCTCGTGTCTAATCCAGTAAATTATCTTTTGTTGCGTAATTATCTCCTTTCTGTATACAAAACATCCGGAGAAATACAACACGGAACAGTCATGGAACTACGACACGGTACAACGAAGATTTTATTCTCGCTAGTTGAAAAAGATGAAACCGTACAAATCATTTGAAAGCCGTATTTATCAAACTTTGTACTTTCGAAATATACATTCTTCTTTCTTACTCACATGCTTTCGATGGCTAATTTGTATATAGAAGATAGACTTGGTTGCATGACTGGCATTCGTGTATATAATATATGTTTAAAGAGTTCTATAAATTTAGCACCTTCTAACATAGTTACAAACTCCAATTCTTAGTATTTTAAAGATATATTGGTACTCACTGTGTGTAGGAACATTTTTCTTCACAGTTCACGTCTCCAAAGGATATATAGCAATGCTTTCTTAAACGGAGAAATGCGTCAAGAGCATACAGCGCTAACTTTTTCGTATGCAAATATCTTTGTGAGACTTTCGACTGCTTGTTTAACTGTGAGATTGACAGTTAAAATTCAACTTTTACTATATAAAACAGCATACGTACTTCAGAATAGAGATCAAAATGGATTCCAGTTATCTTTTTTTTATTGTCAAAAATATTCCGGTACGAATATTGGATTACTGGGTTATTTTTTACACCATCTGTTCACCAACTTCCACATTAAATCGCGGCGCTTTCTTCTTATTCATCCCTTAACGAAACAAAAGAACGACCACTTGAATACAGTTCGTGCTACTGACAGCAGGGAGGAGAATAATGTACTGCATGGTTACTAATGCCTGTTTGTGTGAAAATAAAAGTCAATTTACAAAGTTAGCAAGTCTAGTAGTAATACTTCATCGCCTTTCTTGGCAAACTATAATAATTGATAATCGTTCGCATCGATTGTCCTAAACAGTTCTAATTGTTTGGCTTCGTGTGATCAACTATCGACTAGGAATGAAAACATGTAGAGCAACAGAGCAGTTCACGTTGGGATAACGCTCGACCCATCAACGTCTCGTGCAAGCTTACAGCGAAAAACACAACACTTCATTTTTAATTCAGTATTGATGAAAAAAATAATCTTCTTCTAGTGTATTGCGAGGATAGTTCGGACATGTTTCTATAATGTCTATTGAATAATAAATGTATTATAGCGAATAGTTTGGTTCCAGACAATAAAACGCCAATGTTTTAATTTAAAATAAATAATCAGTATTCAAGTTGCGTTCGCCTCATAAGCATTTTTAAAGCATATAAATGGCGACAAAAATAATAAATATACCCAATTTATTATTCATCCCAGGTTCGTGACTTGTATGGGTAACGCTAATAATAATGCGAATACCAATAATATGCAATTTATTCTACTTTTAAAAAGTGGGTAGTAGAAAAATAAAAATGTAATTCAAAATAGATTGGCTTTGTTTCGCCCCAGAGCTTGCACGATTTGCAAAATAAAACAGCTGCTTCTACTTTAGCTCTCGAAGAGTATTAATACGTGAAGTGAACGAGAATGAACAAAAGACTGAGAACGAAAACAATGAGACACTGAGAGCGTACTCTGGGAGGTGGTGGTTATTAAATATTAGCTATAACAATTTAACTTTTTCGATTTTGTTCCCAGTAAATTATAATTTTTGGCTATTCTTCTCCGGTCTGTTGTCAAAACACCAGTCAATTCACTAGCATCCCTAGCAATTCATGCATATAACAAATGTTCAAACGATCGGATTGCCTTTTAACACAGTTGCAAAATCGCATTTCTAGTATTTCAATAATATATTCCTACTCACTGTTTGCCGTGGAAAAATATGCTTGAACCTGATTGAATTGATTGAACCTTCGCATTTCTCGAATTTTCGAGCTTAGTTTCAATCCCAAAGGATGGATAGAAATTCGTTGTTACACGGATAAACTCGATAACAACATACAGTGCTAACTATATATACCGACATCGCTTTCAACTGTGAGATTGTCAGTTAAAAATTACGAGAAAATTTCAGCTTTTACTGACCCTATATATAATAACATAACTAGTTCAGAATAGAGACCAATATAGCTTTCATATTTTGAATCAGATATATTGTTAGGTACGAATTTTGAAGTACAGTGTTATTTTTTAACCATCTGTTCATCATCTTCTGAATAATCTCTCGCGGCTCTCCTCCTGCATCTCTTAAAAATAAAAGGGCGACAACTTGGTTACAGTTCGGGCTGCTTAGAGCAGTGAAGTGTTTAACACGTTGTATGGTCACTGATGTCATTGCTTTAGTGAAAGTCAAAGACAATTTGTGAGGATAGCAAGTAATACTGCAACGCTTCATTTGTTAATCCAAACATAACCCATGGAAGCCATTTATATGACAGTTGTTTCAATCGGCATTAAAATAGACAGTTTAGCCCACACTATAATCGTTCTCGAAAAATAGTAATATCATTGCGTGAGCCAAAGACAAAAAGAGTCGGCAAAGATAGCAATTGTTTTTCTTACCAAACTGTACACATGTAAGTAATATAAATGATAATCATTTCAATTGATTGTTTTAAATAGTTCTAACTGTTTGATATCGTGTGGTTAGCTATTGACTGGATATGAAAACAGAACAAAAGAGCAGTTCATGCTGGGATAACGCGGCTCGATAAGTCAATGTCTCGTTCACACTCACATCCCAAAAACACAGCACTCGTATTTTAATTCAGTATTTGAAATAATCATCGTTGACGTACAAAAATGCTCACCTTCTAGTGTACTATGAGCTTCGTTTTAACACAAAAATAACAGTAATTTCTAGGAATTAATAAGTGTATAATAACGAGTGGTTTAGTTCCAGACAATAAAACCCCAAGTAGATTAACTTAAAATGTATAATTAATATCCAATTTGTTTGCTGCACAGAAATTCATAGAATCTGCTGGGCTCTTCCTTCTTTACCACCTGGACCACGTGGTCATCTTTCTACCGAGAAAGCGGTCTGCAAATCGGTGTGATAAAAAGTTAGAAGTACAATTAATTCATGCATGTGCCGTCGATGCACGTGCCAGGTCGGTGCTGAATCTTTAGATAGGTCTGAGCAAGTTTTTACGCCTGTGTAAAATTTATCTTGAGAGTTAATATAGTTTTATGTACTTGATATAACCATTTTTCTTATCTTCTACAGAAAGGTAAACAAAATAAAAATAAACTAAAATGCTAAATCGATTTTTGTTTCGTTTTTTAAACACAAAGCTTATTTAAATAAACTCATTTGATGGGAGCGCTTCAATTATATTCTTTCCGGGTTATTAGCAAAGTCTCAATGTTCGGTCATCTTCAAAACACTGAATCGCCTCGGTAGTTAATTTGGTTCTCACGCCGACCTATTTCACACTGAAACTATTATTATAGTTTGTTTATTATTGCATTAGTTAACTGCATTAGTTAATAATAATAATAATAATATAATAATAATGGCGTTATTAACGGATCCATAAAGATGGCTCTTCCCCGCTAAATACTAAAAATTACATGTATAAAAGGAGAAACTTACTACTAATTAACAATAGTTAACAATAACAATTACTTCACGCCGACCTTTTTCACACTGGAACTATTATTATTTTAATTAGTCACTGAACGCTTCATTAATTAACAATGACTCTTACTTCAATTCAAATATTAACGTAGAGCCTAGAGGAAATATGAAACTTCTTACAAACACGTAACATGACTACATCGCAGATAAGTAGTGTATTGCAAAGTTTGTTGTTTTTTTAGTTGCAAAATTATTCCTCCCTCATTAAGATATGAGCCAAAACAGCAGCGACTTTCACCTTCAGACATCACGTGACAGCCATGCAATGTTAATGTATGTGCAGGTCACACAATAGAATGGAATATAGGTTTTTTTTTCATTTTAACTACTAAATTCAATTTGACAAATGTTACGACAAGGTTGTCAAACGTTTAAAATCTATTTAATGTCGGTCAGTAATTTTGAAAGAAGGTCTGGGTAATACTGTAGAGTATTTGTAAAAATAGAAATTGTACTTTATAACTTATGTCAACTGAAGGCGACGCAAATAATAATTATGTCACATTAATTCTTCACCTCAGGTTTGTGACGTTTATAATGGGTAATGCCAATGATAATGTGAATATTAATAATATCCAACTTATTCTACTTTACAAGAGTGGGGCAGTAGATGAATAAAAATATCTTGCCAATTTTTCTCCTTTTTTGAAAATACCCAGAAAACTGCAAAAGCCATGGAACTACATAGCGAGCCGCTCAAATCGGTTGAAATTAGAATTTATGAAATGAATTACGTTCAAATGTACATATCAGTCTTCGCTCATACTCTTAGCCATATGCTTCCAATCCGCACTACTTTGTATAGAGAATGAGCAAACCAGTAGCGTGTCTAACAATTTGTGAATATAACATATGTTCGGTCTAGAGACGATATATTCAGTAAACTTATGAGTTTATTTTTGGGGAAGCTCATTTTTTAGGGAACTATTTTCTGGTGGAGCTTATTTTCGGGAAAGTTTAAGTTTGGAAGGGATTTTCCTTTTGAAAGTTATCATACATTAAGTACGTTAGTATATGAGGCGGAGGGGTGCGGTGCTTCTTTTTGGGAATAACTGACTCTTGCGTTTGAAATTTTTGGACTCATTATTTTTAATATAGAAAGTTTACGGTAGATAAGACTCGTGAATATGTAACATGACTAAATTGCAGAAAAGTAGTGTACTGCAGTTTTTATTTCTTTTGTTAAACTTAAAAAAATATTTCACCTTCATTAATTTCGATTCAACACAAAAGTGCTGTCACTTTACAAACATTCCCGTGGTGAATAGTGTGGCCGCCATGTAAGTGACTGTCAACTGGAATTTCACTTATCACAGTATGATTGAATATTGAGGAACACTAATGCAGAATGTCTAATTTATGTGCAGGTCATACAATAGAGAGAAATACGCAGTTTTTAATTTCATTCTAACAATTTGATAAAAGTTATGATAAGGTTTCTAAACGTTTAAACTTTATCTATTATCTCCTATATCGATCAGTTTCTATATGTCTGGAGAATATCCTATCCGAATACTGTATGTAGAGTATTTGCGACAATATATTATATGTTTTTTTTTATTTCATCATTTTGTCAATTGAACGCGGCGGAAATAATAAATATACCCCAGTCATTCTTCATCTCAGATTCGTGACTTTTATCGGTAATTCCAATAATAATATGGATGCCAATAATATCCAACGTATATAGTTCAATGGATTTGTTTTGTTCCAGATCTTGTACGCGCTTTGCAAAATAAAACAGCTGCTGCTTCTTCAGTTCTTTATGATACATTTTTAATGTGATCAGTTTGTAAAACAGGAATGGAACATTATTTTGTTTCAGAGAACGGAGCCAATGCGAACCTGAGAGCATACACTGTGAGATGGTGTTGGCTTCTTAAACGGAAACTATAACAGATAAAGTTTTTCATTTTTTATCCAGTAAATTATCCTTTGTTGCACAATAATGCATCTCTTTTCTATATACAAAACATCCAGAAAAATGCAACACGGAACAGCCATGGAACTGTACAACAAATAGGTCATCCTCGCTAGTTGAAGAAGATGCAATCGTACAAATAATTTGCAATCGGTATTTATAAAACTAATTACATTGGAAATATACAGGTCTTCATTGTTACTCACATGCTTCCGATCGCTAATTTGTATAGAGAAGACAAACTTGACTGCACTATCTAATGTATGTTTAAGAACACTATAAAATTAGCACCTTCTAACATAGTTACAAACTCCAATTCTTAGTATTTTAAAGATATATTGGTACTCACTGTGTGTTGGAAAAAAGAGCTTCACAGTTCACGTCTCCAAAGGATATATAGCAATGCTCTCTTAAACAGATAAATGCGGTAAGAGCATTCAGCGTTGACTTTTTCGTCTGCAAATATCTTTGAGACTGCTTGTTTAACTGTGAGATTGATAGTTGAAAATTTAGTGAAAATTCAATAGGCTTTTAATATATAAAATGGCATATTTACTCCAGAATAGAGATCAAAATGGATTCCATGCAGTTATCTTTTTTATAGTAATTTAATAAATTATTATTATTATTATTATTATTATTATTATTATTAGACACGTGCCTTCTCGAGGGACCCATTTGGGGGTAGGGGTTAGCAACTGCTGCCCTCTGTCTCCTCTGGAGCGAAAACGTAATATTTAAAAAAATGTGTTTTTGAATATCTCCGAAAATAAAAGGCAAAATCTAGAAAGAAATATTTGGTCTGTTTTGTTTTTTCTATGATCATTTCCTTTCCTGTACTTAATTAAATTGTCACTACGTCACCCTAAATGGAAATATGTTTGACCTGCTCCCTAATGAGCAGTTTTACACAAAACAACTGTGATCATTTTATGAAGGAAGTATTAATCAGCAAGGCAGCTGTCAGTTTGACCATAGGACTTTTAAACTGTAAAGGTTTAGGCTGGGGTTTAGATTTTGTCCTGATTTGAGTTTACTAGTGTCTTGAAAGTCAGTAGTTTATCAAAATCTAATGTTCCATTCCTGAAGTAGGGCTTTAGCAAACTTAAGTTTCTTAAGTAAATTTGCAGCTACAGGATTGGCTTTCATTTCCTCATATGTTGGCGTTGTGAAGTTATTATTTACAGTATATTCTTTCTCCCATGTTACGAGATCTTTCTGAATCTTGGTATTCATTGCCAAGACTTTAGTCTGAATAGGGGCAAGAGTCTCTGTGTAAAGTTTTTGGGCTTGTGCATCTATAACTTTCTTTTCCCGCTGTTTTTTCTTGGTGTCTGTATGTAGTTTGTCAAACTGCATAACCTCTGTTGTATTTCCCAGAACAACCTGCAATGCCTTTCCTAGCTTGGACTGTAGATTTTTCTTTTCAGCTGGATCTGGTTCAGGAGTTTCTTCACATGCTGTGTGTTTTGTTGGCAGATTCACTGGCTCTAATTCTGCCTTCTCCTGGTCAGTGTTTGGCAAGTTGAGATCAGTATTTTGTTGTTCATTGTCTGGTTGTATGTCAAGTTCCTGCAAATCTTCAACTTCTTGTTCTGCTGGGGTCATATCAATGACAATATCTTCTTCTTGGTCCTCATCATTGTCTTCATTCAGCTCGACTTGTCGTGGTATTGATGGTGGCTCCTGGTTGTCTTGCAGTTCTGTTACATGCTGTTGCTCCAAAGGATCTCCAAGATAGGTGGTGAAAGTCTTCTTGGTTGTGCCATCTTCAAGGTCTGTGCGAATGACATGAATTGGGATGGGGGTTTTATCTTGTAAACACTTTGACCAACATTGCTTGAGGTGTGATGCTTCAGATGATAGGGAACTGGATCTGAAGTGGTGAAGCTGAGGACCTGCATCTTGTTGTGATGGGTGGTGTGAAATGTCGTGAAATACTATGGCTTGTTCATCCATGCTCCACCACACACCTTGTCCCTCGAGGAGGTAGTCACTAATTTGTTGTAGATGAGCTTGCCATTCTCTGCTGTACTTTCTGATGAGCTCTAATGGGATGTGGGTGTTTGTGGGTGGTGGAAGACACTTTGCTAGATTGGAGATGTATGCTTGTTGTCGGCCTGTGTCATCTTCCATAAGACCCATTTCTTTCTCAGCCTGGAGACGAACAAATAGGTTGGGAATGATTTGACGTGGGTTGTAATTGCTGGTTCTAGTAGTGATCTTCTTGATGTGGTGGAAAAATCTTTCTTGCTTCTCAGCATTGGTGGACTGTCCACAGATTATTCGTAGCATCAGGCCAGCATGTGCAGTGAGGTCATGAAAATACACCCCAAATAGCTTTCGAAGGGTAAGCTTTTTGGGCTGCAGTTTGGTCAGCTTCTTGAGTAGTATGGAATGAAGCCATGATTGGTTGTAATAACGCAGGATTAGAGCTGGTGTTCTTTTGTCTTCAGGTGTGTAAATAATTCGCTGCATCTCGACTAAGGTGTTAATAGCCGTCATCACTTCACAAGACATCTTTCCACTCTGCTCTGCATACCCAGCCACTTTAATGAGAGTGGCTCTGTAGTCGACCCCGCGCTTACACTCCTTTTCTCCAAGGCACAATTTTATTGCATCTTTCACGATCTTTGCTTCTGTGGCAGGTAGGTGTTCCGGAATTTCTGTTATGAAGTTGTCAATATGATGGCCTATGTCATGTAGAGGTTCAGCTGGAAGGACTTCATACCTCTCAAGACCAGCATCTTTGAGTGGTAATTGTGGGGTATTGTAGAGTAGAGCTGGCACTCTTTGCTTCCCACACATCTGTTTCGTAAGGAGGGTCTGCAGCTCTTGCTTGGATTTTCCCTCAAACACTCTTCTAGAGCCAAGTTCGTGTTCTAGTTCCTCTCGATTTAAGCCACTAAGTGGCTTGGGTTTCAGCTGAAGCGACCTGCGTCGTGCCAAGACACCCTGAAGAATGGTATCTTGTCTGTCTTGAAATGTCACAAGGGGACAGTTCAGGACATGGTCTAGCTCGTATGTCATGTCTGAATGTATGCCACAGGTTGAGCAAAAGTAATGCCCCCCCTTTTGCTGGCCACTTTCAAATGCTCTTGCAGGACTATCTCCATGGCAGAACCTCAAGATATCAACAAATTCAATATTGTCTGAAGAGACAATATTATCCTTCAAATCAGCAATACACTGCTGTCTGGTCTCTGAATAAGCCAGTTGCTCTGTGTCACTGCTGCCACATCTTGCAATAAAATGGACTTGTGGCTGTTCAACCATTTTTTGGATGTTGAGCACTTTGCCGGTCTTCATTTTGTATTCATCATCAGTGAAATAAACGGCTGGGTCATATAGGCAAGTAACCAAACAAACCATGTAGCCATGGTTTGCCACAGTTGAGTTGTCATGCCACACCATGAGGTGTCTTGTCCTCTCCAGCTCCTTCAACTTGTTCTTTCTTTGTTGAAAACTCAAGTGTTTATTGCTGGCAAATTCTCCCAACTGCCTTAGTCTTTCTTCCACTGCAGCTTCTGACATACTTTCATAGTAGCTGTCTGGATAGCATCGTGTATACTCTTTATTTTGTTCTAGTGTCTTTCTCCTTATGTCACTCAGGGTTGTTTTTCTTCCTTCAGCAACAAATTCCACTTTCTTCACTTGCAGGTCCTTGGTTAGAACCAGCTTCTCATACTACAAGAAACAAAATGTTCAGAATGTCATGTCATGTTCTGCTTAAAAACAATTATAGTTGGGAGATTTAACAGTTCATCAAACAAAGTCTGATATTTGTTATCAATTCCTGTGTTTTTATCACTAACATCAAACCAAGTTCATAATTTGATACATGTATGTAGAATGTTAGGTTTCTGTTTTTCGGTGTGTTTGTGTGTGGGGAGGGAGGTAACTGTGCTACTTCAGCCACATTAGAACCCACAACCAATAGGAAACACCAGAACATCACATCATTCAATATTTCCAGGTACATTGAGTGCTGACCAACCAGGGTATAGGAAGTTTGATATTAGTACTTACATGTAATCCATATTTGAGTTAAAAAGTAGAGTTTACCACCTGGACACTTGTTTTTCTAATGTTTCCCTTCTTTCTTTTGCAGTTTCCTTGGTTTCATATGAAGCATAAATAAGATAGATGTAGAAAAAAGTGAGGTGTTTGATTATAAGTTGAGTGTTTCAAAAGGCATATCAATAAATGATTATTTTTATCAACAACATTTTAACTTTTAAAACTTTTACCTTTGATATAATATATTTATTCTAATGCCTGGCAAAAATGACTCATAAATGATTATTGTTTAGTAGTTACATGACTATATAAAAGGTATATATATACAGTATGTTCAAAGGCTTGGAAAAAGAAAGTTAATTTTCCTCAGATTTGTTTTTTTATCATGTGTGTAAATATGTTTGGTTGCATCAATTGATTTTATCTGAGACAGTGACTTTTATCTAAAACAATTCACGGCTGTGAACTACTTTTTAACCCGTTCAGTCCCAGTCAGATTATCAACATATATCTTCTCCTTACA
>JAOBYG010149981.1:0-10655 GCA_025403545.1 Epizoanthus stellaris
AAAAAAAAAAAAAAAAAAAATTGATGCGGCGGCCTTTTTGCAATGCGGGCGCTGATGAGAAACCGGGAATTAATTTTGTTTGGCCTAAGAGCATGCCCCTACAAAATATCACAAACCTATATCTCTACACCTCATACAAACATGTATACGTCATTTGAAGAGATTTTGCTGTTTACACTCTTGCCAGGACAGCCAGAAGCCATTTGGGATTGGTCTGGTAAAATACTGACCCACTTTCTTGAAAACAGGCATGATCCCCAAAACGCCTTTGTTTCTTTCAAACGTCAGGGGGCAAACTTCACATCCAAAACAAAAGTACTTCTGACTTCTCTCCCCCCATTGCAAAAATGATTAAGGTTATTGATACTTACTAACTGTTCAATATTTTTTAATTCAGAATGTTCCATAAAAACAAATATTCACGTCAATATCTTTTAATCATTCAGAATTCTATAGATAATTTCAAACACCTGCTAAAGTCTTATATTTAAAGATAAGCTTTTCCCTAGACAATAAAATTATTAGAAGTTTTTAGGACACTTTTTGTAGCACTTGTTAAGCGCCATGAACATTTCATGGATATGGCACTCTATAAATGTAATTATTATTATTATTATTATTATTATGAATCTTGTTGTTATATATTCTGGGGCTTAGTTTCAATATGTTTAATTACTCTGATTTTTAATCTACAATATTTTGATGTATGGTGTAAATTATTAGTACGGTCATCCACATCTTATCAATTGTAATAATTTGTCATATTACTGTAGTGCTATTGGACATATATGGAAATAGTGCTATCAAATATCGATTATTGTTATTATTATTACTATTATTATCATTATTTTTATTACATTATTATTATTGTTGTTTTAAAATAGTACTATGGGCTAACAACCAGAATCTCACTGTACATTTTGGATTGAGTATTCCGATAATCAAGCTGTCTTGAAACTAGCTAGAGATGCGTATCCTGCCTAGATAAATTATCAGCAATTATGTGCTGCCATATATTTACGTCATTCATAAATAATGTTAAGACAGGATTAACCATGAGACACAATCAGTGATACAATGAATGGGAAAGAGACAACTATTTGTCTTAATCAAGTTTGTTTCTCAGTGTGTGACACAAAACTTTCTAAAGCCCATAGCAAACTAGGCGATTTTCATCAGGTGACTGCAGATTTTTTGTTTGGGATACGTTTGTTGGCCCCGGGTCAGATAGCTTAGAGCACAAGGCAATGGGAAATGAAACATTTTATGGGTATATTTATTTTTTAATTTATTTATGAAATTTGCTACAGGTGGAAGGCAGCGGGAGCACAGGCAATAGGACTTGCGGTCCCTTCTGGGCCTGCCCAATCTGCCCAAATTGGATCCACCAAGTTTGAAATGATATTTATGCACATGGGCCCTGAAATTATGCTCTCTATTGGTTGCCACACACATAGGCCCCGAATTATCAGAATCTGCAGCACACTACTCACCTGACAGGCCATGTATCTGGAGATCAAACATATTTGATACTGCATGACAATCCCCGATAAACATGTCCTAGGCTAGTTGAAATTTACAGCAAACTGGCCTACAATTTAACTGACATAAAATTGGCTAATGTGCTGCAGGCTTTTAAAAAGCTGAAAGTTTGTCCGATCTGGACACACGCCTGCAATCAGCTGTACATAGAGATGCATTACCAGATGCCCCAGAGCCGATGCACTAATGAAATACTTGTATCCATTTCACCTGGACAGATAGTGATTATGTATCTCTAGTACAAAAACGGCCAATCAAATACAACTTAACAAGCTCAAATGATATGGTCTTATGAGCAGATAACCGGAGCTTTACTGTACAGTTTGAATCAATAGGTCTGCTTTGACTGTCTCTGTTTGATGTACATGGTAATATTCTGGAAGTAAAATACGCTTTTCTTTGTGTACTATGAAGGACGTTCATTTAATTTATATGTCACAGCTTTAATCTGCCCTTAAGTTATTTTGAATGTTTTGTAAACAGAACAAAAAATATTTCAATGACTTTTTGCTACAACACAGCTCCAATCACAACAATATATTACTGCAATCAGAATAGTCCCAATCTCGGCAAATAATTTCACAATAGCAATTTCTTAAGACAATGAAAAAGCCCTTTGAAAATGTCACGACACCCGATTCATATAAAAACCCAGCAAGAAGTCCGCTTCATATGACTGCAAGCAGCACAAAATATAATATTAATATTGAGCGAAGTCATGATGACCATCAATAATTTAGTTATTTCTTTCAATTATTCCACACACAACCTCGCTATTTACAAAGAAAAATTATAATAAAAGGTCTTTATGTAAATCCAACAACTGCTGCATGGAGGAATATTAAACAAACTTCACTTCACTTCAATAAGCTTGAAGGAAATAAAACAGCTTTCTTCAAAAAATAATTTATTCTCAAAGTTGTAGCTATGGTAAATTCCGAAAAGCATTTCAATCTAACAATACGTATATAAACTCATGAATTGCTAAAAACCGTCATACAATCAATAATTAAAAGTGACTGTGCAAGGAAGAGAATTTGTTTAAGTTAACTGGACATCGAGTTGGCTGCTTACCGCAAACCAAGGGTTATTCATAAATTCAAAACGAATCTCGCACGCGAAATGCAACAGTTTGTTTAATTGTGCACTAAAATTGTAACATTTCTCTTAACTGATTTTCATCTGCACTGTGGAACCGCAAGATTGGTAAATGCTGGTAGAACGAACTCGAATTATCCAAAATATAATCCCAGCTCAAGAATTCGTAAAATATTAAATATTCTTGCACTTTCCGCTAATTTGAATAACACTCGCTGGGCTTTTTGAGTTTATAAATCCAGGAATTGATATTCGATACACGGTTAAATCGAACACTTAACATAGGAAATATTTTACTCGCCACTTTTATTATTGCCTTTTTATGACAATAACAAAATATCTAACGCACGAAGCAAAGAATCTGTCGAGTTCCTACTAAAACTATAAACACGATTATATTTTTAAATATAGAATCGATGTTGTGGTAAGCTACCTGCCCGATTGAACTAGGCAGCAAACCATTCCTAACCCAAACCTAAAGATAAGCCTCGTAGACTTTGTTTAACAATAAATCGTTACCACAAACCTTCGGTACTTTGGCCGATTTTCCAGTTCTAACATCTCTCAGTAGCACCACCTCCAAGAGGTCTGTTTCCTGCAAAGACATATGAAGAAGTAAGTAAACTTTGGTCATTGTCTAAACAATACGAGGCGATAGAATCATAGAAATAAAAACTGTGAAGTCAACAATGCTAAGAGGATGCTCGTGCCATAGATAGGGCTGAAGAGGAACAAAGTTCAAAATATTCTGCTTCAATCGGCGATCTATCTTCACGCTGATCTTGCACACTGATCATGGGAACCTTTGTTGATACTTTTGAGCTGATCGCATTAGACATACATATTTGAGGCGTACCTTGTCTTCATATCTCCAGAATAAAAGGTGTCCCTCCACGTCAACTTTCAATGTGCATGGCTGTCCACTCGTGGAGTCCTACACAAAATTTAAACAGCCGGTTAGTCACAAATAAACTGAGTATAACAGTACTTTTGCAGCGCGCGACCTCACACCTTTGGAACGAGAGAGGAAGTCGTGAAGCCAGTTGAGTGCGTCCACTTCTCGTGTGTTGTTACCAAAACATACCACGAAACTTCCTGTTGCTTCCTGTTTTCGGTGAATAAAGCCACAAGTCGATCACACTAAATTTTCAAAACACCTCAGAGAAATTTGTAAGTTATCTCCATGAATTCTTGACTATGAATGTGCCATTAAAACCCACACTACATCACTTAGGGAGCCCGACCGTCCTCTAAGTTTGCGAGAGTTGAAAACATCGAAAGCAAAACCGTACATTTCAAATGAATTGCCCATCTTTTGTTAGAACAAATCCTAAATTTAACTCACATCATCCCACTTGATGAATTTCGCCCCTCGTACCAAAAAGTCAGCGACTTCTGGAGGTCGAAGCTTTTCGAAATAGACCTCACCGCCCGCCATCTTACAACGTTCAAACACTAGCACAGCCTAGTTTAAAATTCAAGCCACATTCGACTGGACTTAATCCGCGAGCGTTGATTGGTCCACTAATCAACGCTGAAATAATTACATGGGCACAAGAAGCGCTTGCGGTTCAGCACGGACTTCGCTCAGTTGGAGTTCAATGAAAAATATCCAATTCCCAAGCTGTTCTGATCATAAACCACCCGGATTTCCCAACAAGAAGGGAATGGGTCTGCGAAAACAAGCAATAATATTTTCAAATGATTGGGTTTCGCTCGTAGACGATTTACATTTCTCATGCAAATAGGCGTCTTTATACCAATCTAATATCCTAGTAATATCTGAAAGGTTTATTTACATTTCAAAACCATCAACACCTAGACAACCAGGAAAAAAAGAGAATGAGAGTTTTTTTTGTTCGCACATTTTGCTCTGCCTCTGGCTTGATTTTGTGGTTCTGGTCGCATCAGGAAATTTATCGATGACGACCAATCGCCAGCCGGATACAGCCTAACTTCCCGCGAAAATGTCATATTTAGATCACCGGAAAATATAAACACACATTTTTTAAAATATAAATAGCGTGTTCATTGTACGAGTTTTTCCATAAATAAACTAATATTAATAAAGCACTAACGTATTTATTTCATTGTTACGTGCTCTTTCATATTTTCGCTTCATCTAGCCAAGATCTCGCTATCATTTCAATCTCTTTTAGGACAAAACTTTGCTTTTATTAATATTATTCCCAAGTATTCCTGTTTCGTCTGCCAGGAGCCAAAACCTGATGAGAAGACAATTTGCTTTCGATAAAAATGTTTGACGAACCCGGAACTAGGGTCAGAAGAAATATTAACGAAGGTCAAATGCTCGAAAAATTAAAAATGATTGTCATTCAAACTGATTTGCCAAGAAACGCGTTAAAAAAATTTGCTTTTCCTCCTTACGAAACTGAAACTATTTTAATTTGATAAATCGAAAACTCACAAGTAATCAGTTTTGAATACATCTGGTTTTATAAACACATAGAAAATCTTAATTATAAACGATCGGACAACCCGAAATAAATTAAACCACGAGTACGGCCAGAGTCATTATTTTGAATTATATTAGGAATAGTGGAATAACATTTTTCAAGTTTATATAATATTATATAAAATGGCAAACCAGCAGCAGCCTTTGTTGTTTATTCCGTAAAGTGAAACCCCGAAGCCATTAAAGTTTCGATTTGATTACTGTAAGAAAGCCGACAATTATTACAGTCGAACAACGCCAATGTCGATAAAAACTTAAATTCACAAGTATACAAATGCAAAGAACCGAGACTACGAAGGATCACGCAGCGGAATCAAGGAAGTTGTCTTGTTCCCAATTCTGTTTTCTTGCTACTAAATATTTGTAAAGTTTCTTTCTATTAAAGAGGCAATTTACTGGTATCTTCCAAAGCCGGTCTTGGATACATGGATGTGACAGGTGAGTTCAAGATAGATAATTTGTACACTGCCGACGACACCGTCACCGTCACGGAAAGTCTACGAATTGTGATTACAGCGGGCTGAGAAAAGCTATTTTAAAATGATAAAATTTGTATAAAAAACCACTATCCAAGTCCTGCTAAATTTTCAAATTAATTTCATATTCTTATATCAAATTACGTTTTATACGCTTGTTACAGCTTGACTGTCCGAAATAAACTAAATTCTCTTGTCAGTGTCAATCATCTTCCTTTCACATTATTGTCCATATTAATGATAATCCTGTAAAACTGACATTTATAGCTCCAATTTTTTCCTTTCATCGCATCTTTGGAATAGGAACGACACAGGCTGCCCAAGGTCAGTGTATGAACGGATCTAGCGATTTGATGATTTGACTCATTTGCGACAATTTATAATAAGAATTTGTGTGGTAATAAATCTTTAATATAGAATAGTGATTGCCAATAGTATAGATACTAATCTAGGCAATGGTGGGCAGCGGTGTTTTATACAGAGTTGACACGTTCATAAACAAAGATTTAAAAATCACTTAAAAGTTGCACAGGGGTTTCAAATATAATTGTAAAAGAAAATAAACTCGCTTTGTTTGAAAAGCGCAGCTTAGGGACCGATCATTCCATTTTATGGACGCCCCAGACTTAAAACTACTAAAAATATATCATGACAAAACTGGGGGTAAAATAATGACATAAATTCAGCTTGACTTGTAATTTAATAGTGCGATAACTGACAGCACTAGTAAAGTCTGGTTTGTCATCCCTGGGATCGCTAGGATCGCTGAAAAAATGTTCATCGATCCCACCAATTATATGGAAACGCTCTTCAGCTATCACAGTGATCGTGAATGATCCCTACGATCTCGATCGCTGAGATAGAACAGCCCGACTTTATCTCGCCTGGATCGTTGAAAACGTGCTGGCATGGTTTCCATATGATCGCTGCGATTGCTAGGATCGCTGCACTTTGTTGACTTTGTTCTCGGCACGGATAATTCAACATGATGGAAAAGTCGGTGAATAGCGGTATCATGTGCTTATCATTCGTTTGAAACGGAAATAATTTACATTCTGACGGATTAGCCGTCAAAGTCGAGTTTAATACCCGTCGGAGCTGCGTTTATGTGGAAACGGATTATCGCGGTGTGAGAGATAGCTGGCGCTGATACAGACGTGATTCTGCCGCGTACCCAGGCACTTCAGATTTCGAACGCGCTGCGCGCAAGGACCTTTGCGCGTAAATCGAATTCCTCGTCCTTCCCAAGCACCCTTGCACGCAGCACGTTCGAAAACGTTATTCGTGCCGCATGCACATTATCGTCCGCCTGACGGAAGCTTGACACATATTCGCACAAAGCTCTTCTTCACCTATAGTTGCAAGGTCCGTTTCAGATGTCGAACTTTTCATGCGCCGAACCATTTTCCTTTTGGTAATACTCTGTATATAAATGGGAATACCTCAATAAATTGTTGTTGTTGTTGTTGTTGTTTGATTCCGGACCCTTAATACTACTAGATTTCTGATTCCAATATTTAAACAAATTGTCGGGGAATCCAGATTATTTTCCATGGACTCTGCGTGATCAGTCATGGAACCGAAAAAAAAGCCTGGGTTGGCTGTGGACTTGTTGAAATCCTCGAATATAAATTATTTTAAGATCAAATTCAAGACTCTTTTGTTTACTACTAACTGATTTATCTTATAAATACCAATAGGAAAAATGTGATCATGTATATTGTCATTATTTTAATTTTAATTTTAATGTAATTGCACTCGTAAAAACGCATTATTATTGTTATTTTTGTACGATGTCCCATGGAGATCACAACGCCTTTGTTCGCGCACTTGAAAACATGTATTAAAACTTGATTTAACACACACGAGCCGATTTTCTGTCGGGAGTCTGCCGATTTTTTTTATCGGAGTCAATTTGTCCAGCTGGAAGTTCGGTTGGTCGGCTGACTCCCGACAAAAAATCGGCTCGAGTGTGGTGGGCTCTATGCTCCACGTAGACGCGGTGATATCAAACGCGAAAACACACCTCCTCGCGTAGAAAAGGGGAGACGCCGAATGGCAAACGCGCCCAAAATTCAGGTCATTGTGACGGACCCCTGCCGTTCGCGGCAACAATTTACCCGGTGCTTAATCTCTCTAATAACTGGATATTTTTAAAATTATAATGGTCATACAATTTTCTATACTACAGAACTACGAAAACTACTACACCCCTTATTCATTAGAATCCACTAGCAAGTCTACCCAGACCTGATTGATGTTTTAATCATTTTGTTTTATACTGTGTAAAACCGCAGAGATATCTGCACTAATAGATGACATTCAGTACAAAACAGCTTCAATCAATTATGTAGATAGGGCTTTTAATCGAAACAAAAATGGCCCCGACTAATGGCAAGTAATACCTGCGTCTTTATCATTTATCTTATGATGACAACTCTGCACTTGACTGCACCGTAGCCGGAATTTCACTTTAAATTTTGCCTTCTGTCGCCCCGCCGGCAACGACACAAGGAACGCTTGAAACTCATCGATACACAGTAAGTTGTAGTAATGAAAGGCTTCCTTCCAATTCCTAGAAATTATCTTTTGACACTAAAATAAACAAAATTTTAATAACTTATTTTCTGTGTTTATATCTGATCAAATTCTATGTCATCAAATACATTGTACACAAGCCCAACCCGACATACTATTCTCGAAAGCACAAGATAATGCCAGTGGATTTGCATAACGTTGATTACAATTTACAAAATTGATTTCGGCTCCGCACTAGGTACTTTTAAAGTCAAAACTATCATATACCTAACTAATCTGTATTTATACTGTGTAAGCTTTTGCACTCTGATCTGGTGCTGTTTCTTCTTCTTCTTCTTCTTCTTCTTCTTCTTCTTCTTCTTCTTCTTCTTCTTCTTCTACGATTTTGGGTAATAATTACAAAAACAAAGAAACTGCCTTAATGTTGATCCTCTAAATAAACGCCGGTAATCACCCATTTAACAATGTCTAATTATTATTCATTATATACATCTGCTCAAGCGGTGAAATTCTGTACTAAACTCTAAATGATATTACATCGAGACATGTTTTAACTGTAAAATACAAAATAAAGAATAACTGATCCAAAAAGTCTCATCATATCTGTAAATACACCATTTTGCTAATGCAAATTTTCTCTCGTCCCGGTCCACAGAGGGGGCAAAATTTAAATATTTTGTTGAATTAATGAAACAAAATGTAGCCGTGCAACATCATTTTGTCCCCTCTGTGAACTGGAACGAGGGGAAATTCGCATTAGCAAAGTGCTGTATTACCTTCTCAGTTAAGAATGTTAAGTATAAAGTTTGATCGAACTAGTTCCTCGGAGAGATTATTCCAAGACAACTTACCGTATAGCATGAAATGTTTGCGAGAGTCTAATTTTGGGGATTTGTGAAATTTTGAGGCTTTGTGGGTTTTAATATTTGCGATTCGGAAGGATGCATTCTTCGGATGACCCGTTTTCATAACTTGAACTGTCTGTAACAGTTAGTCATGAACCTATTTTAGAACAGACAGTTTGAACTTTGTATTTTGTATTCTGTTTTAAAGTTGTGCATGTTACTCGGAAAACTGCTGATTTGCTGTTATTGTTTGTTATTCAATAAATGCACAGACACACAAAACAAATATTTGTTGTTTTTAAGCTAAAATTAAATTGTTTTTCAAGAAGGGGAGAAAAGGTTTGCGAATTTTCTATTTTGTGTGAGTTTTTATTTGCAGGATCTTATTTTTGCGAATTCCCAGAAATCCGCAAAAATAACAAAAATTAAATTCCGCAAACATTTCATGCTATACGGTAAAAGCACTTCCTTCAATCTTGGAATCATGCGTAACAATCTGTCTGCTGGGGTCTGGCACTTTCAGTCTCCAGGTAATATGTAGCTGGTTGTGACACGCTGTATACTGTACTAAAAGTGATTAATGGCTAACAAGCTTACATTTAATGTTGCTAAAGTGAATTTATGCCGTTGGTCACAACTAGATTATCTGTTGATAATGAGATCCGTATTTCCATCGAGGGTCAAATCCGCAAAAGGTATGGGAGTTTACTTTACACGAAAATCTATCTTGGGCATCACATATTGAAAGCACATGTAAAACGACTGCTGCGGGGATTGGACTATTAACTGAGACGAATACGAGATTATATCAATCTTGACACAACGGTCAAAACATATAACGACCTTATCTAGCATCACTTGGATCATGGTTGTGCGCATTCGGAAGATCTCGATGAAGGCCCCAAGTCCCCAAAGACTACAGAACTCCAAAATCGCTCAGCGAGAAAAATTAAAAATCAGATTATGTTAGATCAGCAGATAATCTCAAACCTTGACTGGGATACCTTAGAGAGTAATGTCTAGGGTCATGAATGGCGAGGCTCCAAAATATATATTGGATCTTTTCAAACCAACAACGTCTGAGTCTCCAGTAGTATTACGAGATTCTATAAATAAACTGGATGTCTATTTCAAGAAATAATTAAGCAAAAGGGGCGCTACTCTCTCGAAAAATCTCCCAACCACAAAAAGAACGACACCATAATTGAACATTCTTATTCTTTTTTCGAAACCCTTCTACATAAAGATCACGCTCTGATACACTATTGAGGGAGTTATTATGATCAATTTAAATCTGTTTCAATAGGGTACATTGAAACAGTTCAAATATTTCACGGACATAATGTAACACTTCTTCAAATAATAAGTATTTTAGTTACCGTGGTTAAATAAAGATATTACCGACTTATCAATCTACTGGGCCTGGTCTCCCTGCTGGGGATTAGGTACTTGTCCCAGTTGATATCTAGCTGGTCACGAGACAGTTTATACTTCGTACTAGGCCTGGTCTCCCTGCTGGGGGTTAGGTACTTCTCCCAGTTGATATCTAGCTGGTCATGAAACAGTTTATACTTCGTACTAGGCCTGGTCTCCCTGCTGGGGATTAGGTACTTCTCCCAGTTGATATCTAGCTGGTCATGAAACAGTTTATACTTCGTACTAGGCCTGGTCTCCCTGCTG
>JAOBYG010150092.1:0-10655 GCA_025403545.1 Epizoanthus stellaris
TCTCATTTTCTAAATTTGTGATGGCCCCCCTCTTTCTTGCCAGCCCACCCCCTGGCATAAATAATGAATGGTCCCTTGTGAGTCTTTCCACAACTGGTCAAACCAAGGTATATAGTATACAGTATTATCCCAGGACCAGCACTTTGTAAGCAAACTAGAAATTAAATAACCAGTGGTTTTTAATAATGGTTAATAATAATGATGATAGTTACGCTTTGATAACAAAATGATAACGATATTGACATTGATATTAATGATAAGGATTTTATGATGACAATACGGCATTGTTACCTTTCTATCTAGCAACTCTATGATCCTCGCTCGGTACCAATTGGCATCAGAACATTTTGCACAACAGATTTTGCCAACATGAGGAGCTTTAACAAATTCTGCAGCTTTGGTTGCCTGCACATATGAGAAACACCAACAGTAAACATGAAAGTAATCTTCAAAACTACATGCAAAATTCTTACATTATTACAGTAACTAAAGGTACAAAAATATAATCCGATACCAGAACTTCATCTTTATACACAGAAAGCTTTAGAAGAGCAGAACACTTTCTGCTCCAAGAACACGAAATGTCCTGTTGCAAAATTATATTCATCAATCTATTTACATTCATATAGAATGGGTTGGGAGACTTCAGTATGTCCTCTAATGAGATCTGACGTTTTTAGTCAGTTCCTTGATTGTCATTGCCAAAAATGATTTAAAATCTCTACCAATACCCATTTTAGAGGACTTGAAGTTCTTCATGAATAGTGACAGCTTAGTCATATTACCATGGCCAATCAGAATTTACTGCATTGCCTTTTTCAAGTTCTTTTGTTTTTCAATCGTTTTTTTACTCTGTCTTGCTTATTTTGTGAAAGGAATGTCTTACACCGTATTTATTACTGGCTTCAAAAGAAAATAAATAGATATTTACAAACATCCGTAACGTATTTATTCTCACAAACGTTTGCGGCATTTATTAATTTTTACCATTTTTAGGTAGGGGGGGGGGGGGATGGCATTAATTGGAGGGAAGCGTTCAGTAGAGAGAGGCTTTTATTCCATTCTCTACAAAGACTTCAAGTTGGAACACAACTTATATATTACAATTATAAAACGTAAAGTAGTTCTTGGCTGAACAGTCTACGTGCAGTCCTTTTCCAAATTGTCCCCCAAGGAGAAGACTAATAAAAGGCGAAAAATATACCGAAATTACTGCAAGTTTACTTGAAGAGATACAAAAATAGGAAGGGGAGGAGGGTGTTCATTAGAGAGGGGCATTTATTACAAATACTTGTTGTAAGGGGGTGTTCATTAGAGAGGGGCATTTATTACAAATACTTGTTGTAAGGGGGTGTTCATTAGAGAGGGGCGTTTATTACAAATTCTTGTTGTAAGGGGATGTTCATTAGAGAGGGGCGTTTATTACAAATACTTGTTGTAAGGGGATGTTCATTAGAGAGGTGCATTTATTACAAATACGTGTTGTAAGGGGGTGTACATTAGAGAGGAGCGTTTATTACAAAATACTTGTTGTAAGGGGGTGTTCATTAGAGAGGGGCGTTTATTACAAATACTTGTTGTAGGGGGATGTTCATTAGAGAGGGGCGTTTATTACAAATATTTGTTGTAAGGGGATGTACATTAGAGAGGGGCATTTATTACAAATACTTGTTGTAAGGGGGCGTTCATTAGAGAAGGGCATTTATTACAAATATTTTTTGTAAGGGGGCGTTCATTAGAGAGGGCGTTTATTGGAGACTGGGCGTTTATTGGAATAAATACAGCATCTAATTTTCTTGATGAAAACTCGTATCATCTGAACGGAAGCCTGACCTTCTCCGCAGTCTCCAGTTGCTGTTTCGTGCTCTCCAGCTGTTGTTTTGTCGTGTCGTGACACTTTCTCTCCTCACTCAACTCATCCTGTAAACTGTCCATTCTGTTTGACATCTGGAATAAACGTGGGAAGCTACATGTTCACCGTTTGATATGATACACACACCCAATGTTACCAACGGCAGACAAGTACACACTACCTTGATTCCAGATATTCCTTATATCAGTTCGGTCAAAAAGACAACAACATTGATCAAGGTTAAACTTTAACCTGACAGAGCCAATTCTTGTGGACATACCGCAAACTCAGTCTGATAATAAGCCAAGAGCTTATTTTCGTTGAAGAGGCTTTTTCTTTGGCTTATTTTCAGGGGGGAGGGGGGCTTATTATAAGTCAATGGGCTTATTCTCGGGCGGGGGTTCTTTTCGGAAGTACTTTTACGGCTGAAATTTTTAGGCTTATTTTCGGTTGGAGGGCTTATAATACTGGATACCGTACAACTGAACATTTTGGAGGATTTGATTTTTACGATATGAGGTAATTCGCTAAAATATGTCCTGCACATAACTTTGCGCAAAACCAAATTTGAAAAAAAAAATTGTCACTGTATTAAATCGAAGATCAGTTTTCAAAGATGACATTAAAATTTCTAAAATGACTAAGTTTCTGGAAGTGGAAGTGTTTCTCATGATGAAGAGACATCAGGGAAAAAATTCTGAGTCATTGACACGTATTGACGGGAACAGGTACTACGTTTCTGTTCTATAAAGTATACTGTCAGTATTCATTTGCTTTTGTTTATTGTTCGCTTTGTAATTTAGGTGCCGCGTTGTGATGCTGGGATCGTAAAACGTAACTCGCTTGGGATACAACGGATCTTTCCAAATAGCAAATACAAAAGCCCGTAAACACTCACAAAACTGTCGTGCTACACGGTACACACTTTATTTGCTCAGCAGTGTAAAGACCTACCTCAGACTGTTCCCTGCTCGCTTGCTCCCGCTGTTTCTCGGCAGAGGAAAGGCTGTCGGCCAGCTCTGCTATGTGCTTCTCTTGTTCATTACCTTTCTCCTGTACGGTCTGGAAAAGCAATGGTAGCAGTGAATTAGTATGGATCGGAATGAAGTTGGCAGTACATGGATCATGCCATATGGATTGTGAATAGATGTTCGATGAGATTCCAGTGTACAAATAGAAGCCAGTACATTAACAACCAAAAATGTCGGACAATTAAATTTCGGACGTTAATTTTTCGGACACATTTTTTATCATATCGGACAAATTGCGGACAAAAATTTCGGACACTTTACTGAACAGAATTATGAGCTGGTTGAAGCTAACCTAGCACCTCTGTACGGGAAAGAAAATGGAGAAAGTGACACAAGCAAAAAACGAAAAAGACAAACTTTCTATACTCGTGATCAAGACAAAACAAGATGTACGTATCTTTTATAAATCATACTTCTAAACCAAACATACTTGTGCCCATGATAAGTATGTCTCTGGCGAAAAACTGAAAGATACACCATAAAAACTTATAAAAGATATGATAAGGATATAGAAATCGTCTGAAAGAGCCAATGCATGCGTTGGCCGCAGCTAGGCAAAAATATATATCTTAAACGGGTCTGTAAAAAGTTCGGACGCTTAAACTTTTCGGACGGTTACATTTTCAGATGCTTTTTCGTCCGAAATTGAAACCGTCCGAAATTGAAACCGAAATTTTTGGTTGTTAATGTCATGTAAAATGCACGCGTCCGACCCTTACACACGAGTTGTGGAGATTCACGGATCACAAAATGAACGCGTGGGTTTATTTTAAACATCGACGAGTCAATAAACATCGCACTCTCGCATTTTCCATGCAGCTAGATCTCGATCCACATGCTAACCTTTAAATGAAGATTAAATGCAATGTATAAAACTATTGATGTTAGTTAATTCTCTTGTTGTTTCCTGTGGCAAAGAATTCCAGTCAGTTATGGCATGAAGGGCAATCTTTGTTTTCACTCGTACTCTTGTTATATATACCTCGTATTCTTTGACAAGTTGCTGAATTCGAGAGTTCAACGACTCTTTCTCCGTTTTTACTTCACTGTACGCCTTTTCACTATCCTGAAATTTCAAACGATACAATTATTAATGTACAGTTGATACCAAGTTTTAACAAAACACCATTGTATCCATGCCCTGAGAGTAAGAGATATGTCACGCCCAACCAGACAAAACGTAAATTTGTTACATCTAGCGTCACAAAGTGTCATGCCCGACAAAACAAATGTAACCAGGGTTCGTACATGACTTTTCCATAACTTTCCATGACCATTTCTACGAAAATTCATGAAATCCAGAAATGTCCCAAAAGTTGATGGATCACGAAGCGGTTTCCCGTGAATTAAGAACATAATTCTAGTTTGTTCACACAAAGATCTGATTTTCCATGACTTTCCATGACCGATTTTGATTTTCCAGGATTTCAAGGCCCGGATTTCGAAATATCGAAATTCCATGACCCGTACGAAGCCTGCGTAACAAAATGTCACATCTAGCGTTTTAAAGTGCCACGCCCAACGAAACAAACGCAACACAATCTCTAACGCGTGTGACAAAAAGTCACGCATGGCAAACTTAAGAGATTTCCTTACTTGTTTGTCTCTCAACAAAGAATCAAAGTCTTTCATCAACTCTTCCCTCTCCGTTGAAAAGTTTTGTATTTCCTGTCGAGCAGTGTTGAGTTCTTCCAAAGACTTTTTGAGTTCTTGTTCTGCATTTTCAGCTCTGGTGAAAATAGAAAACAAATTGAGAGTTAGACCGTGACATCCTCTGGACCTGATATAGTAGCAGTAAAACTATGGCATACTTGGTCTTCTCCACGGTGAGTTCCTGCTGAATCTTCTCAATCTCTTCTCTCAGGGCCTGAAAAGAAGAGGGCTACATTATTGTTTATATAAGATTAATGACAGAGATATTCCTCAAACAGTACTACCTGGGGCATAAAGTAATGCTGGATCGAGATCATTTGTAATTTGTATCTTAACTTCGATTAGCTCTTAGACAATGGTTTTTGAAAGACTGTTTGTCTAATTACTATTTTCTTATATTAATTCCTGATTATCTTTAAACTAGTGTACATTAGTGTTTATTAAATATCAACCACTGGAATTTGGATTTCTAGCAATTTGATTGGTTCGCTACTCACTAGCTATCGGCTCATATACCTTAGTTTGACCATATATGGAAAACAGCTGTTTCTAAAACAAAACAGCTGTTTCTTAAAACGGAAGCAAACTTTCTATTCCTCTTGTTTTACATTAAATTCCGCTTCGTTTACACAAAACGAAAAAGAAAGAAAAAAGTAAAGTTTATCTTGGTATTTAATAAAACAATCATTCCACTCAGACTTGTTGGATATGAGATGATAACAGCCAACTCGGCACTGCTCGCCTCTCTGGCTATGTATCATCTCATATCCAACGCGTGTTCGTGGAATAACTGTTTAATATCAAGATAGTATATTGAATATGCGCCATCAGTAAAAGTTTTGTATCTTATCATTATCATTATTATTTCACTTACCTCGTACTCCTTTGATTGGCTTTGTGTTTCTTTCTGCTGTTGAACAAACTGTGAATTGAGAGTCGCTGCGTTCTCTCTCATCTCCTGTATCACCGCGTTCAGCTCGTCGCGTTCTATTGCCGCCTGTTTCTTGGCGTTCTCCAGCTCCTTCTTTGCTCGAATAGCAACTTGCTTGAGCTTGCCCATCTTATCGTCCTTTCCTTTACAGTCTTTTTCAACAGTGTCTGGATAATAATATTGGATTTTATCTTCAAAATTTGAAGTCATAGGTTGAGACACAGAACAACAACCAGTCATCTTGTAGCTTTTCCAAAGCTGTATTCTGATTGGTCCATTACCATGTAGTTTTCTCACTTTTTTGGTTTCTCATGTTAAAGTCATCTATGGTTTGTTAAGCTCCAAATTTGAGATATAAGACCTTCTACTTTGGAAGAGGTGATATTTTGTTCAGAAAAACTAATATTTTCTCTAATACTTCTCATATTTTATAACTCGTTTTTTTAAGGCCATGGTACCAGAATCTAAGACATTTAAAAAAAACTTGTGACTTATCATTTTTAATACGCAAGAAAATCACAAAAACAGGTTTCGGTTTTTCCGCTCTGTTATTGTGCTTAGAGTTACCGTCACTGTGGGGGTTGGGTATCTATTGTTACGTGGGTCAATCAGGTGATTCGTACCGAAAACTACAGACTGGCTCACGACAAAGACGTAGGGCGTCAGGGATGAGGAGAAAGGGGGACAGGGGGGAGGGGGAGAAAAAGAAGACACCTGCCCCGTAGGTCTCTTCATCAGGAGATTAAAGCTACAGCCGATGTTAATGTAATGATGAGTGATAGTGGAACCGATGTCTGAGCGATACATGTAATGGAACGTCTGCGTGACAGTATTAGGGTGCTTTCATTTATTAGGTCCTGAAGTTCGGCAAAATTACGGGGTATGTAGTTTTGAAATATTTAGTAGGGGGATTATTATTAATAATACCAAGTGTTAAAAGTTTAACATAAAGCTTTAAAAAATAGGGAGTTGTGCTATTTTTATTGTTGTGGGGAGGGGGGTTGGATAAGATTTTAAACCTCACTTTGCAATTCTTCCGACCCCCCACCCCCAGGACCTAATTAGTGACAGTAACAGTGTGTTAGTGATGGCAGTAATGGCAGTAATGGCAATGGCAGTGCTGATTATTGTAGCGACAGTAATACTGTATAAGTGACAACGTGATAGCAACACAATCTTCAGCATGTGAAAGTCAAGATCCGCTGTGGAATTTTGCTATTTGTAGCTAAACATCTGAAGCTAACGTAATGACAAACGGCCAGCAACCCCCATGTTCCACCTCGAATGGATAAAAACGAGACAGATAGGCAAATAAGAACCAATATCTGGGGATCAATAAAGCACTAGTGACAAACTATGATAGGCTTTGCTTGGAGACTTTCCATATTCCTTCAGGTGACCCTTTAAAGAGGGAAACAGGAGAATTGCTTGGAGTTTTAAGAAACACAAAACATCTACATTTTATGTTAGATGGTCACACAACATACCATATTTGTCATGTTAGTCCCCCTTTACACTAGCAAGAGTTATCTCGGAGTACAACAGGGTCATTCCTGAGAATGCGTTCACATGAGTATATTTTCAATTGTCCGAGATTCGCTCGACTACTCCGAGATTGCATTCACACTTGCGTGATCCGTTCACACTACAAATCGAGTGAGTCGGGAGGTATTCCGGGACTACTCCGAGACTACCCCTCGCGAAGTGATCTAACTTGGAGTACTCACTTGGTGTACTCCCGAAGTATTCCCAGGATAATTCGTGCTGTTCACACACACACACGCTTAGTTAGATCACTCTAGTGATCCGGGAGTACTCTGAGATAGCTCGAGGGTTCTCAGCGTAAATGGGGTCTGAGAGATGGTCACACAACTTACCACATTTGTCCCGCGCATCCTGTAGTTCTTGCTTGAGTGTTTCTACCTCTCTTGTGAGCTGGGAAACTGTTTCCTCTCTGCCATTCGCACTTCCACTCAGATCCGCCATCGAGCTTTGTAGATTCTCCACCTCCACGTGTTTACTTTTCAGTTCAGCTTCCAACTCCTTTAACGCAAGAGTTCTCGTCTCTACAACCTCGCTTACGGATGTAACGTTTGCTTCAAGACTTTGAATTTGATTCAATCTTTGCTCAGCTAAAACTTGAGCTTTTCGCAATTCCTCTTCTCTGATTTGAATATTTTCATTCAAGGACAACACGTGAGATTGAAGGGCTTCAACTGTACTTTCATTTTGTTTTACGATGTCCTTTAGTTCAGTAGCTTTCGATTCAGCAGCTTCCGTTAGGCATTCATTTAACCGTTTGATTTCTGATTTAAGGACTTGAATATCTTGGTATTTCTGTTCAGCGGACTTGTTCGAGTCTTTTAGCTTTTCGATTTCCTCATTTTGTCCATCGACTTGCACTTTAAAGTCTTCCGTAGACTTTTGACTAATTTCTAATTCTTGAAGAAGGCTCTCTATCGTGTTTTCCTGTTCAGCACATTTGGACTGAAACCGCTCGAGTTCTACTTCATGAAGTTGTGCACTCTCCTGAAGTGCTGTGCTCTCCGCTTTCAAGTTTTCTATTGCACACAATTTCTCTTGAAATTTTTCTTCAAGCTGGGATGAACCTTTCCCTTGTAAATCTAAGGTTTCTCGCGCTGAATTCAATTCTGCTTCTAATTGCTCTAGCTCCAATTTGTACTTCGCTGACAGCTCTTTAGAAGTGTCAAGCTCAAGCTCTGCTTGTTGTAGTTTCTCATTCAAATTGTCGACTACCAGTTGATAGTTTTCAAACTCCTTCTCTTGTTTCGTTGACGTCTCTTTGTTCTCCCTCAGCTCTTTGTCTTTTCTTTCAGTATTATCAACTAGTTCCTTGATAGTAGACTTAAGATTTTCAACTTCTTGATCACGTTGGTTCAATGTTTCACTTGACAAAGCGGACTGCTGCTCGCTCTGCTGTAACCTTTCACTTACCAGCTTACCCTCTTCCTGTAACTGTTTAAACTGCTGTTTGAGTTGCTTTGCTGCTTTCAGAGTTTTCCTCAATTCCTCCTCTTTCTCCTGTAATTTCCCAGTTAACGAATTCGAAATTTCTTGGAATGTCTCGATTTGGCTTAACTGCTGAGTACTAGTTGATTTAAGTTCGGATATTTCGGAGTTTTTCTCTTCGATCAATTTGTTCAACGATTCTACAGTACTTGCAAGAGCTTCCTTTTCTTGACTCAATCCCCCAAGCGTATCACTTGCTGATTGTTGTAAATTGTATTTTTCTTGTTTAAACTCTTCCACTTTGCCACTGAGCTCACTGATTTCTCTTTCCTTGCTGTCAAGAACCTTTTTCAACTCGTTAAACTCAGACGAGATCCGGGACAGTTCGTCGTTAGCGGATTTGAGCTGATTTGATGTTTCTGTCAACCCTTCTTCTTTCTCTACCAACTTATCAGTCAAGGATTGATAACTTTCTTGCAATGACTCGATCTGGTGTCTCTGTTGCTCGCAAACTGACTTTAGTTCCGATATCCTTTCCTCCTTTTCTTCCACTGAACCAACAAGAGTGTCTTTCTCTCGACTCAGTCCATCTACACTGTCCACGACAGACTGATGAAGGTTGTCTTTCTCTAGTTTTGATTGTTCAGCAATACTTTTTAGTTCACAGATTTCGCTTTCCTTTGTCTCAAGAAGCTTTTTCAGCTCCTCAAGGTTTGTGCTGGCTCTGAATAGTTCCTCATTTGACGTTTGAAGCTGAGTTAGAGTTTCAGATAACTCTTTGTCTTTCTCCTCAAATGATGTGTTCAGGTTGCGGTTATCCTAAAGGAAAAGGCGCATAATTCCTAAATTGCAAAGTTTACTTAATATTAAATGATACTGAAGAAAACAACGTTGGAATTGGAAAATAAATTGTTCTCCCTTCTCTTCTCCTAAAGCAGAAAAATCTGGCTTATGATAATTCCATAAAGCTTCAGTTTTATTCTTCAAAGTTTTAGATATCATAATTTCTCAACACATGGGCAAAAACACAAAGTGTGATCATTCAAGTGAAACATCTTGATGAGTATTACTAACAATTTGAGTTAACAGAAAATGTTTCAAAACTTAGTGAGATGTCATGACTTTTGAACACATGACCAAACAACACAAAGTGAGACCATTGAAATGAAAGATATCAGTGATGAACTTTTAATAACATATTTTGCACAAAAAGTGATCAAATTTTAATCTTAGGTGCAATGCATAAACCTCGGACCATACTGATACAAGCGGCTCACCTCCTGCAAGTGACAGTTCAGTTCCTGTAGTTCAGTTATCTGTTGATAACGATGAGATTCGTCTGACAGCTGACCTGATTGGAGCTCTGTCAACCTCTCAGACAGCACCTGCATGGACGGAGAAACGTCAGCCTACACCAACAACTACAGTTAATACCATAACAATCTCGGTCAAAAGTTCTCAAGTATACTTTTTAAACTGATACTGCACTCTAACAGAGATGTTTGCTCAAATAAAGAGGAAGAGGATATCAATATGGCGAAATTTTTGGATCTATAGACATTGTCTATGCTTTTAATATCCATCGCCCTCCACCCGATGCACACACAAACACACACACACAAACAAACATACACGTACACACACACATACACACACATACGCATACACATCCACACAAGTACACACATACACATACACACACATATACATAGACACACACAGTCACATACACGAACATACAGATACATACACACACATACATACACAAATATACATACAAACACAAACATGCAAGGCATGAATATGCGCACACATACACACACACAAGTAACAATCCTGGTTTTACTTAGTCTAGCGCTGATAAACTTGTTCACCAATTCCATGCACTATAGACTGAAAAACAGCCCTTCCTGGCACAATTAAATACAGCACGTATGTGCTCTTGTTCCAGGATATGCACTTTGATTTGTCTCTTATCAGTTTTGTCTACGTATTCAAGGCCAGGACAGCTCGTGCTATGGCCCGTGGCCCCTCGCCTACTCACCACGTGTTTCTTGCTGAGTGACTCATACTGTGTGTGTAGACCGTCAAGCTCTTTCTGAAGCTGTTCAGTCTCCCGTTCCCCCTCCCCCACAACCTTAACTGTGACCCACAAGGCCAGGACAGCTCGTGCTAAGGCCCGTGGCCTCTCACCCTACTCACCACGTGTTTCTTGCTG
>JAOBYG010150203.1:0-10654 GCA_025403545.1 Epizoanthus stellaris
AGAGATATTCAAAAATAAAAAATAAAAATTGAGTTTTAGCGGAGGAAACAGAGTCGAGGGTGGCAGGCCCTACCCCTCCACTCCCAAATGTGTCCCTCGAGAAGGCATGCGTTTGACCTGCTCCCTAAAGCCACAAAGGAAACTACGGGATTTTATTAAATATACGCGCCGTATCGGACCCTAGCGATCGCATGCAGGAATGTCTGAAAATAGTCATTTCGATTTTGAAAATAAAATATTATCCTAATGAGCTCGACAACTTGTTGAGCTCACTACAATAAAATACGTAAGAGGCTACTTGTTGAGCTCATTAGAATAAAATCCGTAAAATCCGTATATGGGGACTTGTCTGGATTTTTGCGGATTTTATAGATTCTACGAATTGCCTTTATGGATTTTAAAAAACAGTAAAATACTACGATAAGTCACAGAATTCTGTGAAATCTGTAAAATCCCAAAGTGCGTTCGATTCTGGACATAAGTGAAAAGATGAGATATGACGAGGATATAGAAGATATACGCGAGTTGACCACAGCTGGGAAAAATATATACCACATTGGGGTCCGTAAAACTTTCGCACGCTTAAACATTTGGAACACCAAAAAAATGTCGTACAGTTACATTTTCCGATATTTTTTGTCCCAACTTTTTGGTGGGTAAAAATAAGTCAAGACTTTAGTTTACGTTTGGAGCGCTAGCCCTTCGTTTAACGTTTGCCCTGACGATCGGCTAGCTCGAACATCGAAGTTTGGGTGGAGGGCTATCACAATGACTCTTGCAAATGATCCGAGGCCCTGCTAAACGCCCTACCCTAATTTGCCAAACTGTTTTTAAAAATGTATACCCTGTCCAAGGCAACACGCCAAACGACCGCACCCGACGCCCTTGCATCTTCAGGTCTTACCACCTTGTACACTCGCAGACAAACACTAACGGAGTGTCTCTTTAACCAAGTAATGGATAATGAAGTCCACCCCTTCCAGGAGCAGAGTTGATGTTTGGCAGCAGTCGGTCCTCCGAGATCCAACCGCAAGTTTAACGTCCCACTTTGCAAAACAAATCGTTTTAAGAATAGTTCTATAATGTACAATTCTACTAGATGTTTCTTAAACAATTATTATTGTAATTTTAAATAGCGCTTTTTTATCCATTTTTATTCATAATATTTACCCTATTGTAAAATCTATCATAATTCAGCCGATGGCTGCAAGTTTTTATATTGAATAAAACACTTACTTACTTACTTACTTATAGCCATCGACACATTCAGTTGCTATCAAAAATTGTAACTCTACAAACACATAAAGTGGTCCAAACGTATATTTTGTGTTTCTTCTCTTTCTCAAAGTTTGCGTTTTGTTGTTTAAAACGGTAAAATAATATCGTAGAAACAGGAAAAAACTGAAAAATTGAAAAATTTGTTTATAAACATTGGGGTAACACCATTCGAATGAAAATGGAAGTACTTTCTCTAAATCAAGACCTTCCTCGAGCGGCAGTATCAACCATTTTGCGCAGTGTCAGGCCAGTGTATTATCAGTTGTCCAAGTTGACATGAAAAAGGAAAACGAAATGACATACAATTTCACGTAAGGATATTCTGATAAACCCTGCTTCTATCCTACGCATCATCATATTACTATACACACTATGTTTCAGTTGGTAAAGCTGGGCAAATTCAGTTTGACTCGTAGTTTATTATGACAGTTACATCAATGTAAACACCCGACAGATGTCTCCCCATTCAGGGTTCCCAGCCATTTGGAACCAAAAATATTTCCAGACTTTTCACTGAATAAATAGCATTTTTTTTACTGACCTGTACACGAAGTATGAATTATGAATTATGAATTATGTGACGCCTAAATATAAAATTCTCTGACAAAATCAAAATTCCCTTACAATTCCCTGACCTTGAAAAACGATTTTTTTTCACTGACTTTTCCCTGATAGTGGGAACCCTGCCACTGAATCACATTAAACACGTACCACAAGAAAACGAGAGCAACAACAAGAAAACATGACCAAAGAAAAAGTCAAAGTAACTAATTTTATTTTATTTTTGGGATCCCTGGCTCTGGTGTTATCTGTAAATTCACTCTAGACAATATATTACACAACAGTTGGCCTGCCACTCAGTTACCAATATAAATATGACATTCCCAACGAGTACATAGTCTGACATTGGCAGCTAGTCACATGGCTCAAGCATTGCAAGGAATAATTACAATTGAAAGACTGTGGTCCAATTTTCGCCCTTTCTACATGCGATATTTTGCAGTACAGTCCCCTAAAGTGAAGTGAAAAGCACACAGAAAAATCGAAGACTGGACCAGCGAGAGTTAATCTAATATTTTAGTGGTTAAACAATGTAAATACAAGGTAGCCGATATAAATGTCTTGAGGTGTGCAGCTCGTATTATATTCTTACCGAGACAAAACCTCTAAGTCTTGTTGGATTATTGATTTAAAACTGAATTAAAAAATCGTGAAGTCCAGGAAAGATAACCCAGCACAAGTATGCATATATGCTTCTTTCTTCCCTTAAGGGGGCAAGACAGGTAAAAGCATAGTGAGCTGCGAAATTCCGAGTCATCAGGATGCAGTACCGAGGATATTAGTAGTGGTAAAATATTTTTAGATTTTTAGAGAAAATTTGAAGAAGAAGAGGTGGTTGCGAGATTAATTATTTTGAAATAAATTTGAATTTTAGTGAGTTTTGGGGAAATTAAGAATTGCAGTTAATATTTACTAGACACGCACCAAATTGTCGATATCCAGGGAGAATGCATTTAGGTTCTTAGTCTATAGATTTTGTTGCATGTCACTAAAATTTGTCTTCTTCAAAACATCTCTTAAATTCTCCCCATTACTCTAATTCTCTATGTGTAACGCCCCCTAAGGCTCAGTTAAGAAGCAATGAACTAATTAGTTTCAATCACCCCATGTGCAAGTTAACATGTTACGGTCATGCAATTAGTTCAATTCTAGGAGTGTGACAATTCTCAGAATTTCAGTGCCTCTGCAAATTTTTATCATACACTCATAGTTCATACCACGATTATCAAATTCTCCAGAAGGGACGGTAAAAAGTACATGTGGTCACAGGGGGCACTCACATACCGTGAGTGTTAAATAAAGATGTACAATTTAATTCCTAACCTTGTGTTTGTCTCGTTGTATTCGCGCTTGCAAACGGCCTTCTTCTATCGATATTTGGACGCCTGGGCCCAGTTGTTCTAAAGTGGGTTAACCTTAACCCAGGGTTAAATTTTTAACCCGCAGTTTGGTTTACTTTCCTTATAGACTGATTTGGGCTGCCACATTGGACGTGAGTAACTGGTTTTCTGAGTAATGTCAACAATACTTTGTAAGCTCCGCATTATGTATTCTTAGTTGAAGAAATTTCAGTTTCAAATTTGGCCTAACCCTGGGTTAAAGATAACCTACTTTCGAACAACTGGGCCCTGGAAGTTAATTGGTACGAGCGAGGTATGGGACTGAGCGAATGTGGCTGCGAGCGGGGTTTGGGTCCGAACGAACGTGATCGGCTGACTCTCGGAAATTTTCCGAACGCACTTATTAACGAAGGCAACCGAACGTTCGCACGGTCCCATACCTCGCTCGTACCAATTAACTTCCAGGCGTCCAAATCGAGAGTTCATATCGATAGAAGAAGGCCGTTTGGAAGCGCGAATACGACGAGACATTAAAAGTTTATTTAACACACTCGGTATGTGAGAGCCCCCTGTGGTCAGCTTCACACTAGGGACACAATCGCAGTTGCAAACGCACGCGTAAACGCAAGTGTAAGTATAAGCACAAGGCCACACAAGAAGAAGGAAAATTTCTTATTTCTTATTTCTTATTTCTTATATGTTTGTCTTGCGCTTGCGATTGTGGTTGCGTGGCTAGTGTGAAGATCCTTGTGTTGCGCTTGCGATTACGTTGCGTGGCTAGTGTGAAGGACCGTATGTTGCGCTTACGCTCGCTTATTTCTTATATGTTTGTCTTGCGCTTGCGATCAGTGTGCTTGCGTGGCTAGTGTGAAGGTCCTTGTGTTGCGCTTGCGATTACGTTGCGTGGCTAGTGTGAAGGACCCTATGTTGCGCTTACGCTTGCGATTACGTCGCTAGTGTGAAGGTTCTTGTGTTGCGCTTGCGATTACGTTGCGTTGCTAGTGTGCAGGTCCTTGTGTTGCGCTTGCGTTTGTGCTTGCGTGGCTAGTGTGCAAGTCCTTGTGTTGCGCTTGCGATTACGTTGCGTGGCTAGTGTGAAGGTCCTTGTGTTGGGCTTGCAATTACGTTGCGTGGCTAGTGTGAAGGACCCTATGTTGCGCTTACGCTTGCGATTACGTCGCCAGTGTGAACACAGGCAACTTAGAGTTGGTAATGGGGGTTAACGTGTGTAGATTTATAAGACTTTTTTTATTATATATGGCTTGATAAATTTGAGCGCTCTCACTGGCCAATTTGAGGCCCGTGACTTACGGTACGGACTTCTATTGGCCGCGCAAGTGTCATAAAGCTTGTTTTGTTTTGAAAAAAGAGCTAGAAAAGCCATATAATAAAACATCTTATTAGCCTCATTGCTCGGTCGTTACCGTAAGTTATGGATCCTCGTTTTTGTCTCACCATAAAAATGGAAAAATCTCGGTCCGTAACTTACGGCACCGACCGATCAACGAGGCTAACAAAAGATATGTATGAAAAAATATCGATTTCGTGAAATAATGATAATAATAATAATAATAATAATAATAATAATAATAATATTGATAATAATAATAATAATAATTTATATAGTGCTTTTTCAATAAAATTTTCGAAGCGCATTCTACAGTAATCTAAAATTCTAAAATTTTAAAACTCTAATTACTTGAAAACTGAAGGATTCGACAAAAATCTATATTTAAAAAAGCTAATTGCTTAAAACCAAAGGATCACTATTTTTAAAAAGCTAATCACATACATTTGGTTGAAATATCACAAATAAAGATAGCTTACCTTAGTTGTTGTTTCTCCGTGTCCTGTAAGTAGTTTAGGGGCCACTAGAGCCGATTTGGGGGAATTTGGGGCTTCGAAGTTTCCCCAGTAAGAGGCTGGAGTCTGCAAATCGAACCCATTACTGAAGCCCTTTATACCGTCGCAGCGCCACGAACCAACCAATCAGTGGTGCTTGAGCAAAATTGCCCTGCGACTATGAAGACTCAATCAATCAATCAATCATTTATTTCAACACGTAACGCATAGGAGTTAAAACAACTCGTTAAAACGCGCACGTGCCCCTCCGGGTTGATTCCATATTTGTCATGTTGGCGCGGCTACAAAGTCTGATTCTCAACGGGCTTGCAGGAGGTTCCAAGTGCTCGATTGGGTCGCGAGAAAAGGTTCTTCAGATCAGTTGAAATAAGTTTATCGACTCCAAATGGCAGTAGATGGTTAGAATATCTATCTGGCGATGTGCTGGAATTTGTGGCGATGCGACGGTATAAAGGGAATTTATCGAGCTTCGCGTTGCGATGGGTTTGATTTGCACTCTCCAGCCTTTAATTCTCTCTTACGGGTCATCTCCAGTGACCGCCAAACTACTTCCAGGGCACAGCGAAACAACAACTGAGGTAAACAATCTTTATTTGTGCTAGTTACTAACTCCAAGCTTGGGCTGCCTGTATATGGAGGCGGGCTGGCCTGGTAAGCGGGCTGGCCCGCTTGGCGAGATGAAGTTTCTGTGTGTTTATATGGGATCGGTTACCGGGATGAAATTGGTGACGTGTTGGTGGCATGATTCATCCAGACGCAATTTGAATAAACAAAACAATGGAAACGTAACGGTTGAGGTGACATTTTCATCCCGGCAAGCGGGCCGAACCGTTCATATGGGAAAATGTTCATCCCGCTTGGTGATGATCTCGGCATTATACTGGCGAGATCTCGCCAAGCGGGCCAGCCCGCCTTCTCATTTGAACGCAACGAAAGTTTAATTAGGGAAATAGGTGTGAGGCGAGATCACACCTAGGCGGGCCAGCCCGCTTACCGGGGTCATATAAGAAGCCGGCTCTTCGAATACTCAATAATATTTCATATGAAGAGGCTCTTAGCTCAGTTGCTGTTTTCCAAACACCTTTTTATGTTTCATATCATAGAAAAAAATTTAGATTTCGTTGACTGAGGATTTTTAATTAACTCTTTTTGCCGAAGTTCAAACTGTAAATTGGTGGGTGTTTGTATTTGGCAAGGAAATGATGTCAGTTTTTTGGCCACAAATCTTGCGTCACGCTTGCAGTACACGCTTCTTTTTTTTATATATAAGAACCAGATAATTTTGGCCGAAATCATTGTTCTTAATTTTTTTTTGGCAAATTCAGCTTCAAATTGTTCTTAAATTGTTCTTATTTCTATACATAATAAAATTGTTGTAGTTTGAAAACAAACTTGAAACAATACTGCACAGGTTGCAAAGGGCGGGAAAATGGAACGCGTCCACGCGAAATTTTGGCGCTAAAATGTAGGACACGCACGTACACTGGTGACAAAGTTAGTACGCTGTCTTGTATTTTCTTGCATGTAGCTCCTGTCAAGGAGTTTCAAAATACATTTATGGAAAAAACACTACGAAGTCTTTTGAGTTTTATTGCTGATTTTGTAAGGAATTGGATAATTCATCTGATAACATACAGATGGATTTTTTATGGTTCTGAACCTGAGCCTCGGATTGTTTTTAGGTTGTTCTTAAAATTTGGCCAAATTTGAGCCTCAGTGTTCTTATAAAGTTTGTTCTTATAAAAAAGAAAGCGTGTAATTAAAGAGTTATTTTCTCGCAAAGTAGAGGTCACGTACTGTGTTATAGAATTTCATTTTCATCTCTTGCTCTGCATGAGACTAGTACCGTTCTTCACTGGCATCTCAAAATACCCCAAACATTCATGGCAAGTGCGTGCCACAAGAAATGTATGCAATGTTTTGATTGGGTAATTCCCCAACAGAGGCTGTGCAGATCACTATGACGCAGCTCAATGTTGCGCATGGAGTTATGTCGTAACCCTCTGGGTTCCTTTGTTAAAACAGGTTCACTTAGTTTATTTTGGCCACAGCAACGTAACGTATGTTACAAATGTTAAATGGGACACTTTAGTTCAAGTTCCTCTGCAAAACTCCTTCATATTCTTCAAAATATAAAATAGGCTGGCTTCTAACATTTCTTTTTGGAAACCTACAAAGAAAAAGAGTCAAATAGAACTTTAATTAAAAACACTAATAGCGGTTTATATATTCAGGTTTTTTATCGTAAGTAAAGTATGTTGCGAAATTGTGCGACACACGTACGAGGCGCTTTTCATCAGTGGGAAAGAAGCTTTATGCAAAGTTTTAAGCATGTTTTACTTGGAAATAGCTGCGGGATGAAGAGCAATTTGATTCTGTTTAACGGAAAATCGTCGTGAGACAAGCGTTTTTTTCACCTATTTCGCAACAATATTGCCGTTAAAATAGAACTTTATCAATTACGTGCTTCATGAACCGAACATTTCTTGTCGATATAGACACCAGTGATTAAGAAAAGAGGGAAAAGTCTTAAATTACTCATATCGTTAAGACAATATGCAAGAAAAATGTCGTGAGACAGGTGTTGCGTGAAATTTTGCACATTAGCTGAGAATGGCCCTATCTGTTTAACTTAAAAGTTGGAGTAAAGGGTCCTGGGCTCCTAAATCACTACGCTTTTTTAGTATTGACTTTTTACAGAAAGATAATGGTAAGAAAGTCTTTCTATAGTAGTTTTTACCACAGATTTAGAATTTTGAGAAAAATGGAAGGTATGACTGAGCGGAAAAAGCCAAAGGTTGTCGTTTGTTACGCCGCAAAATGTAACAACTGCTTAACGGGAAATGTAACAACTTTTTGACGCAAAATGTAACACACATTTGACGCGAAATGTAACAACGCAAAATGTAACAACTTTTTCAACTGATATTATCGATGCTGATTTTGATGTCAGGGTAATGAATGTGGATCAACTGAAACTTTTACATCCCCGGGGTTTGGGGAATAAAAGTTATATTAAAGATATGGCGACAGGATATCGAGTCGGCCTGACACATCCCACCCTCCGATCCAATTGGGCAATGAAGTAATACAGACTGGGGCTTTCGCCAGGGGCAAATGTTGACGTCACCTGGATCTTTGTTAGGAATAACAATTGATATAATATTGGAATTCGACGTCATCTATCACCAACCCGCTCATCAATATGCGTGACGTCATTTTGCATAACAAATAGCACCTTGGTGGCCGATGCTGAACCATTATAAAGTAGATGTACTTTAAACAAGAAGTTCCAGTATAACAGGGCCTGACCAGGCCAATGACACATTCAGTTGTCACTCAACCTTTGTGGAGTGAACATCTCTCCCACAGCGCCACAACATGTGTTGCTCTGCTTGAGTGCACCCTGACATACTCTATCGCGCGAAATTCAAACCAAACTGTTAGCAAGCCCTCAAGTGAAAGTACACCTTTATAACGCTTTTGGAAATCATTACTATTAAAGATATTAGCTTCCTTCTGTTCACTTTTCTCTCGCTTATTTACATTTTAGCATAAGAAATTTAATATTCTAACTCGAGAGAACTGAAACACTCGCTTGATTCTCTACTGCTCTTCAATTTCAAATATGGAGTTGAAAGGCGAGAAAGGGGGAGGGGTATCCCTTTTATACTAGAACTTCTTGTTTAAGGGACAGACAATTTAATATCGTGGCGGGAGGGGGGAGGGAGGGTCGAATAACGCAATTTTTTTTCGTACAATCTTGGGTTGCAAAGTTTTTATCCCCTTTCTTTCTCTATCTTTTTCTTTATAACTTTATGTGGTGCAAATTTTTTTTTTCTTTTCGGCTCGTGCAAAACATTTTTTTACAAATTTCTTCCACTTCCCTCCCCCTCCCCCACAAAATCAAATGGTCGGCCCCTAACAACTTTAAGAGAGCGATTTTCAGTCAACATTTGGAACTTGCTAGCGCTATAATTTATATAACATACTGAAAATGTAAAGTAAGAGCAAAGAAAGGACCAAAGAGTTCTATAAGCCCTCTCGATTATAAGCCCATCTGACTGCCAACATTTGGTCAAGCTATAGACCCTCCCGCAACGTTTTGAGTACGTTTTTGGTCTTTAGAACGATTTCCAAATGTCTGGCGCTCATTATGGTTTCCTAGTGATTATTATCTGAGTTTGTCTTGCCAAAAAATTATAAAAACCCTTACGAACAAGTATAAGCCCAGGGCTTATAAGCAGGATTTTACAGTAATTAATGTTTTTAAGCTGTTTCAACCATTAAAAAAATTACAAATTTTCCTTTCTTAGAAGCCCCAGTCCCAGTCTATTTCCTGTTTCAAGAAATTTGTCGTCACACACTGTATAATGTCTCCTTCTTGGAAGTCCTTGAACTTCTCTAGTGTCACCCCACACTCCATTTCCTTCTTGGCTGCACTAACATCATCTGAACCACGCTTCAGACTTGTAAGTTTACCTGGATATGGAAAACACAGTATGATGTCTTGAGTGAATACTTTCATGAAATTCAACCCCATCAGTTTCAAACATGACAAAATATTTTAAAATAACCTTCTCAGAAATCCTGCTCTCACCCTTTGTGAGTTTTTTTAATGTTGAGTTACATACATGTTGGGTACAAATGATTGACGCAAAGTCTTGGAAAACTTGACAATGTAAACAAAAGGATTCACACATAGCTCCAGGGTTGGTACTCTTTAAGGTGGCTCAATAGGGTTTACATTTTTCATTGGCACACGCTGGATTCTTAATGTTTGTGTATTTAACCCAGCTAACTTTGACTACCAGATAATAAACTATAACTTGCACCTTTCTTTCTAAACTTTGGAACTAGTATCGTAAAATAGGATGGATATGAAAACAGCCGATTTTTGTCATTTCTTGGCGTAATTTAAGATTTTCTCCACAATTCTTCGGTGAAATTAATTGTAACTTTCCACAAAGTTATAACGTACCATGACAATGATTTTTATAAAAAAAAGTTAGGGGGTTACGAAGTTGGTTTCACCGCTATATCACAATTTGTGTTTTTTGAAAATGAAAAAAAATTACAGCTTTTATTTTATAATTTGAAAATAAGTAGTAGGAAAAAGAAGGCGGTATTTATCTCTCTACCAAATTTGAAAACATTTCACGGAAGGAAACGCGAGAAAACATCTGGTGAATTTTGCTGTAATTTCAGGAAGGTACATGTATTACGTAATCAAATTGCAGTTTTTTCAAGATCAACAAGTGCGCATGCGTTGATCTTTCAAACATGACACATATAGTGTGGTTTTGTATCTTGGGCCTAGTTGCACGAAAGTGGGATCTCACCTTTTTTCACAAGTGCCATACTGGTTACTATGATTTTCCTATTACTAATTACGTAAAACCCAAACCGACAGTCCGATCTACACGTCACATCTGTAACTTAGATATGCTTGTACCACTATGTAGAACCAAACGGTTTCAAAACTCGTACTTCAACCGCATACCCAAAATATGGAACACTCTCCCAGCTATTACACGTACACTCAATTCAGTTTCTAGTTTCAAGTCCGCTCTTATATCTCGTTACACTACTGCTTTAAACAACTCATATCA
>JAOBYG010150314.1:0-10654 GCA_025403545.1 Epizoanthus stellaris
CATCAAAACTATTGTAAGCCAAGTCTAAAGAATAATAACTGAATTGGCAACTTTATGGCGTTTTGAAAAGGGAAAAACATAGTTGTCAATGAACACGGTTGGCACCGAAAAGGTAAAACTTGGGAATGTCAAAAATATAATAGAACTGGGCAGACAGCTGCCAGGTGTTACTGGTCTTATGGTACACTACACATAGAGTTGAAACTGGAACCGAGATTGCCAACGTTCGAGCTTTGTTAGTTGTAATGTTTGGTCGGAACTTCACCAATAAATATCAGACACTGACACCATTATCAAACTGTGGGATAGGGCTTATGCTCACTAAAGCATAAGTTTTGTACATTAATGTTCAGTGTTTTCATAGTAAACCATGAAACTAGAACGCAACGAACTGGCCGATCGTGCTCGGTCGGCCACAAAACTAGAACGCAACAAACTGGCCGATCGTGCTCAGTCGGCCACAAAACTATCACGCAACGAACTGGCCTATCGTGGTCGGTCGGCCATGAAACTAGAATGCAACAAACTGGCCAATCGTGCTCGGTCGGCCACAAAACTATCACGCAATGAACTGGCCTATCGTGGTCGGTCGCCCATGGTCAGCCACGAAACTAGAACGAAATAAAGTGGTGGACCGTGGCGGACCATCTTTCTCCTCAGCTGACAGAATGGCATACTCTCGAATGTGAACCAAACGCGAATCGAGTTTCCAGACTTTTGATTGTTTTTACTAACACTGAGCGAATGCGCGTGCCATCTAATTGGATTGTGAAACATGTTGGAATGCAAATGGTATTATTTTTTATTTGTCGAGCAAAATGAACGAACAATGATCATTTCTAAATACTTTCTCATTGGGTGAACAGACAGTTTTACTGAAAGACTGTCATAATGCATCACCTTGTTCATGTTTTCATCTTCCCCAGGATTGGCAGGTGAAACAGGAAGTGAACATGTTGCGAACAAGTTTTTCAAGGACAATCAAAAAGCGCTCTATTAATATTACTTAGTATTCAGTGTGGATTCCTGGGTAACTATGAGTTGCATGAAAATGTAAATGGATGGAGAAGTACTGAAATAAGCTATTAATAAAAACCAGCACCTGGAGCATTCATAATTTTCTGATTTTCCAAACTAAAAAAGTAATAAAAAAGAAACACATTGGCAATCAATCGTGAAATTGCAAAATGAAAGCCAAAAACTGGAAGTTATGGATTAAACACAGAAAATCCAGACTTCTTCCAGTTGAGACCTTAATTTTATTTTCCAGACTTTTCCAGGTCTGGAAAATGGGTGTTTGAATTTCCAGACTTTTCCTGACTTTCTGGACTCAATACAAACCTGGACTTCACTAGCATTTCCAGTAGAACTGCATGGCCTCTAAATTTCCACCTACTAGACTATCATTGCCATTTGCTACAAATATTATTGAAAACTCAACATCTAAATGAATGTTACCTGTTCAGTACTCCATTGGAAATCAGGGTTTCTTTGGGATGAAAATACTTGTAGTATACTGTCCTTACAACTGAGTCTGGTGGAGAAAACAAAATTAATGTAAAGAAAACTTTGTTAAAAAGTAGTTTGCAGTACACTGTTTTAGGCAATACTCATTCTAAAAGTAAAAAACTCCACTAAAAACCTCTTTTGCCACTAAAGCCAGCTTCACACTTGAACACAAGTGCAAGTGCAAGCACGAGTGCAACACCAGAAAAACCTAGTGTGAAGACGTGAAAAAATGCAAGTGCAAACACAACTGCAAGCAAAAAGGAAAGATTGTTTTTCTTATTGTCTTGTGCTTGCATTATTTCGTGTTTGCATTGCTTGCATTCAAGTGTGAATTGAGATGACGCAGGTACAACGAAGATGCTTGCGTCGCTGGTGTTTCTTGATATCTAGTGTGAAATCCCTTGTGTTGCACTTGAGTTTGCATTTGCATCATTAGTGTGATGCAGGCTTAAAGGAAGGTTTAGAAGTGACAGGTCTCAAATGTTAAGATAACAAATTAATAAACAACAACAGAATATGTATAATTTTAACAAATAAATTTATGATAGTTTCCATGGTATGTACAGTCTCTTATAGACTACGTTTTTCATCATCAAATGGTTGAAAATGTTGTGGATTCACAAGGCGCCAGCTGAGTGAATTCGTAACAAATTTTGACCATGAGATGGCAAAAAAAAGTGCTCTATTAGAGTACATACCACAGAAACCTATCGTAAATTTATTTTTTACAACAAGAAACTGTTTATGAATGATAAATTTAGATTCGGAAACCATATAAGTGTGTGCATACACTGGTGAACTTGATGATGGTGCGTTTTTTGTGGTATGTACTCTTATCGACAATGGTTTTCAACCAATCAGAAAGTGAGAATATAACAACATGTTGTAAAACGGTTCTTAGGGCCTGTCCAGACTTGGTGCCCGTGCCCGAGCACTGTGCCCAGGCACCAAAAATAATGCTGTACACACACGCCGGTATTTTGGAGGCTAATTTGCCCAAGCATGCCCAATTATTCATTGTGTTAGTGGCAAAAGGCTGAACGCCAGGTGCAGTCATTGTGTTTTCCAATTAGGCTTATTGTTTCTTTTTGGCCTGCAACGTAAAGCTAACTTAAACAATATCGTCAGAACAGTAGAACTCTGTCCAAACTATTATTGTCTTCAATAATTTTCTCTTCGACCTTTTAACCCGCCAACTTGCCTTTCGCTTCGTAAATCGAAAAGAAATACGAAAAAGGTCTCGGGCACTGACGAAATCCTGTTCAGACATGTGCCGGTGCCTGAGCACGGTGCCCGGGACCTACCTCTGCAGTTGGTGCCCGTGCCCGGGCACGGTGCCGAGAAATTCAGATGGACACCAAAAAAAATTACGTTCAGACAGGGCCTAAGGCTGACCACGCATTTTATACATACAGATATGGAGCTTGACACTATGGTCCGAATACTTGCGCGCTAACAATAACACTAAAACCTGAGCTAGATATGCACACACAAACCCTATAGGTTACCCTGGTATTTTTTAATGTATATATACAGCTATGGAGCTGTGACATTCGGAAATCGGGATTTTAACGGGAGGGGATATTTTGCGAGCGCCGACGGCGCGAGTCTCTAGGGGTCCTGGGGCATGCCCCCGCCAGAAAATTTTGAAATCTTGATGCCCTGAAACGCCATTTCCGGCACTCTCAGACGTTAATTTCTGTCAAAAACGTTAGATAAATTAATCGCCATTTTACACTGTTTTCATTTTAAAAAAAATTCACAATTCAGCTACAAACACTTGGCTTTGCATAAAATTCTCAATTTTACTTAGATATTTCTAGCAGTTTTTTCTAACTATACCTTTGAGTTCATCTGGATATTAGAGTATTTCTCTTTTTTGTAATTGTATGGCCAAATATCTTCCTGGGCTTGTTGTTCGTTGAATCGGGATTTTTCGGAATTTTCCTATCCCGACGGCATACGATTCTCAAGCGAAATCGGGATAATCCCAACGAAATCGGGATAATCCCAACGAAATCGGGATGGTTGGACACCCTGTGTGACACTGCGGTCTGAATACTTACACGAACACTAAACTCTAATTTAGATATCTTGAGATATACACACAACCCTAGGTTGATCCACACATTTTATACATATCTAGCACATTAACAGGAAAGGGGTCTACTGGACTAGACCATATTTGAATATCTAGAGCGTCATTTCTGGTACAATTAACGGCCTAAACCATATTTGAATATCTAGAGCGTCATTTCTGGTACAATTAACGGCCTGCCAATAGATATGGTGGAAACAAAACCCATAGTTTTCTAAAATACGCCAAACTCCCCTTCTCCAAATTTTGACTTCTGCGCATATTGTAGTTTCCAGACATCGACATGAAAGCAAAATTGCACTTGTCTCTAGCTTTGTTATGGTGCAAACGGAACTTAATTTGAGCCAGCATTCACTGGTCTATGACTGTTTTACAACCAGAGTGAATTGTATATTACGGCTAGACCCCTTCCCCGTTAACTTGCTAGATATATAGATAGAGATATAGATAGAGATAGATAGAGATAGAGATAGAGATAGAGATATAGATAGAGATAGAGATAGAGATATAGATAGAGATAGAGATAGCGATAGAGATAGAGATAGAGATATAGATATAGATAGAGATAGAGATAGATATATAGATATAGATAGAGATAGAGATAGAGATAGAGATATAGATAGAGATAGAGATAGAGATATAGATAGATATAGAGATAGAGATAGACATAGAGATAGAGATATAGATATAGATATAGATATAGATATAGATATAGATATAGAGATAGAGATATAGATAGAGATATAGATATAGATAGAGATAGAGATAGAGATAGAGATAGAGATAGAGATGTGGATGTGAATGCGGGTGTGGGTGTGGATGTGGATGCGGGTGTGGATGCGGATGTGGGTGTGGATGCGGATGTGGATGTGGGTGTGGATGTGGATGTAGATGTAGATATACTATAGATATAGATATAGATATAGATATAGATATAGATATAGATATAGATATAGATATAGGTATAGTTATAGGTATAGGTATAGGTATAGGTATAGATATAGATATAGATATAGATATAGATATAGATATAGATATAGATATAGATATAGATATAGATATAGATATGGAGCAGTGAAACTGCGGTCCGAATACTTGGATAACCCTAAGACATGGAACAGAGAAACCTAGAAGTACGTTAGCGAAAGTGTTTACAAAATATAACATTTGTGTTAGAGTAGTTATGATGAAGGAGTGTAAATCATTATATTAAGAATTCAGTATAGTTCATATTTATTAATTGGGACAAAGATAGCTACTATGTAATAGTATTCATTGAACCCAATTTTAATATGAGAGGAAATCTTATTTGTTGTCATCTATTATGTATCTTAGAATTGTACAGAAATTCAGATTAAAGGGATTTAGGAACTCAAAAGGAAAAATAAAATAGGTGCAAAACGTATCTTGGCCAGAATTGCCAGAATCATCACACAACTGAGTCATCATCATCCAAATTAACCACTTTCCCAATTTCCGTAACTATCTCCAAACAGAATAGAAAAGGTGCATTTGTTTGAAGCTACATATGCTCTGTAGCTTTTACAGATGGAATTTTAATTTTATTTAAAAATTAAATCTTACAGGATAGATGGCAGCCCGACAGTTCAACTTGCAGGCCCTTAGAGCATGCGCAGTAAACCTCCTTCGTCCGCTATCGTTCATCAACAGAGCTTCTTGTTCCACTCTTACCAGTAAGACTAACACGACAACCGCTGACCTGTTTACCGTGGTCCCAAAAGAAAGCCTGCAATTGAAATCCAAACCACGTTTGGCTGGACGTAAGTACTTGCCTGGGTCCACAGCAGGTGATTTCCCAGAGTTCCTCGCAAGCGCCACAGAATTTCCACACGCTGTACAGGCTGCCAAGCCTTCTCTGTTGTCCACAAAAGACTGGGCCCGGGAATGCCGAAACTTCATTGAAGATAAATTGTTTGACAAAGAGGCCATCCTTTTTCGTAGCTTGCCGCTCCATGAAACAACTGATTTCTCGGAGTTTGCAGGATCACTTGGGTACAAATTAATGGAGTACGTAGGAGGGTCCGGAAATCGCAGTCAAGCCGACGAGAACGCTAGAACATACAATGCAAGCGATGACCCCCCAGAATTCAGCATTGAGCCGCACAATGAGCTCTCGTACACATCGATGTTCCCTTTGAAGGTATATACTGCTATTAGGATGTTTAATGATCCCCCGACCATGAGGGATTTCATGTTATTGTCTGTAGAGATGCAGTGAGTTCCTATAATAACCGTGTACGCTATTAAATCTCTCACTTGACGAATTTTGGACATCTGAACTGGAATCTGCAGGCTCAAAATGTTTACCCCAACATTTGCTGGGCCATGTTGTATGACGTTGTATGACGTTGTATGACGTTGTACGAGACCGTGCTACTTATTACACCAACCACATCCAATGGATTGGATCAATTTGTTGCCAGAGAACTGGGCACTAGAACCAGGCCGTTTCCCATTAACACAGCCATCTCAATCTCAATGAATCTAAATATATGTGTCTGGCAAAGCACTTGCCTAGTTCCTGTTCGGTTTCTTTTCGGCCGTTGTGTCTGATTAGAGCCTGGGTACGATCGTTTTCTGTGACGTCACCGAGTTGAGTCGTGCTCGCTGTGACGTCACCGAGACGCTTGAGACGCAATGACCGAGCACAAGAAGAGAGGCCTAGTAACTAGGCAAGAAAAGCACTTAATGAATCACGCCCGCTCATCTTGGCCTTTATCTCTGCTGCACTCACTCTCATTATCATTAATTTGGTAATTCTTCACTATGAGAAAGAGTAGATGAACAGTCTTATATCTTTTAATTCTTTCATCGAATATCTAATACAATTATTTATCATAACGTACTACTAAAATAGCACTACTTAGGCGGTGTTTACATGATACCGGATCGAGTTTCATGCTGGTACGACTTCATCCGGTTTCACTCTGAGACTCTGTATTCATTTACATCATACTTCTGAATAACGACTCATTCCACAATTAGTTCACTCCGGTAGCTGTACCGGAATGAGATTTTCGTTCCGGAACAAAATCTGACCACAACTGCTACCAGTAGCATGTAAAGCAGGTACGAAGTTCATTCCAGTATGAAAACAGATGACCGGGAAAACTGGGACGAATAGCGCATGCGTGCCAGTGATAGAAAGTTTTGCAAGATGGCGGGCTCACAACCTTTTCTGACTTCAGTCGCGTACGAGTCATTTTGGCAGCTTCCATGTAGATGTGGTATGAAAATCATATTTCGTTCCGGAACGAACTCATACCGGTATCATGTAAACACGAACTCACACCGGTATCATGTAAACACCACCTTACACACAGGTGTCATGTAAACACCACCTTACACACCGGTGTCATGTAAACACCACCTTACACACCGGTGTCATGTAAACACCACCTTACACACAGGTGTCTTGGCCCCAACCAGGTGTTCTTCTTCTGCTTGAAAGCGCCAAATGAAGGCTGTGGAGGGGAAACGCCTCTGGTACAAAACCGGAAGCTGATGTCGTTGTTAGATCCGGAAGTGGCCAGAAAACTAGAGAAGAAAAAGATAAAGTATTGGCGCTATTCACCGAGTGAGGGCCAAGGAACATATATGCCCTGGCAACACTGTTTCGGAACCAATGAACGGAAGGTAGGCAGGATTTTCCTCTATAATTCGCCGTTGATACGTACGTAAAGCCGACTCCACACGGTACGTTTTGCATGCGATATCGTACAACTATTTAGGATGCGACACGATACCGTTGGATGTTGTAGTGTGTGAGGAAACCTGCGATGCAATAAGCAAAGATTCCATGCGAATTTGTCGTATCGTATAGGATGATTTCAGATGATGTCATTGTTTACATTTTGCTTCATTGGCACAAATGCAGCTTCAAGGTTCAGAGAAATGAAGTCCATAGATCGAAAGAGTATATGTCACAGTTAGTTGTCACTAAAAATCTGGGCGCGAAATGGTGAATACTTTTTCAGGAATGAGTCTCTGAAAACTTCAAAATTTATAGACAATGTATGGCCTGGAGGCAACTCTTGCTTCCAGGCCATACATTCTCTGTATATTTTGAAGATTGTAAATGCCCATTCCTCAAAAAGTATTCAGCATATCGCGCTCAAATTTTCGGTGACTACTAACTGTGACATACTCTTTCGATCTATGGACTTGGTTTGTTTGAAGCTTGAAGTTGGATTTATGCTAATGAAGCAAAATGTAAACAATGACGTCATCTGAAATCGTCCTATATGTAAGCCCGGGTAATCTTGCCTTATCGTCGGGATTTGGACATGTTCAAAATTTCCAGTCGTATCTTGATATATCTTGTCGTATCACAGGAAATCGTGGCAGATGAGAGAAAATCGTAGACAATCGCAAACAATCATAGGTATTCGTAACCTTCGCGCATGCGCGAGGTTTTTCCTGTTATAAACAACGTGGCGTCGGGCAAATCTTGTTACGAAGTCGCAGAAAATCCGTGTGAGGGAATTTCTTCTGTGATTTGCTGCCATAGAATTTCCTGCGAATGTATACGATTGTGGTACAAAATCTTGTCTTGTCGTATCGTATTTTTCAATCCTAAAAAGTAGTTTTACTGAACAATTCTCTAGCCATACAAGCTGTAATTACAACTTTTCTGACAATTCCTAACTATCTCCCTTTTGCGGAACTTTCTTAGGCCCCGTCCACACGGAAACCTTTTCATTCGAAACTCAATTTTATGTTCCCGTTATCATGTACCCTACATACGTAGACAGTGAAAACGGTATTCAGCAGCGCTATCACACGGAATATGTTTTGAAAACGTGAACCTTTGCGAGCGATAGGCCATATGATCTCCACCTAGAGATGCGCAGTGTCAAGAGGTGGTGCCGGACTATATAGTGATAACAAATTAAGTCGAAATACTTTTTGAAAACGTAAAGTATAATTGCGTTTTCAAATGAAAACAATTCCTATCCTTTCGAATACTCTTAAATAAATTTTGGTTTTAAAACGAACAAGTATTGGTGTGGACAGGAGCTGGTTTTTGCTAATATACGAGTTTGCTTGGTGTCCGATCTAGGATGCTTCCTCGGCTAGACTAGAGGAATTCTATGGTCTTACGGTTAGTGATGGTTGGGTGACTCTATATATTTCTTTGAGTTATTTTCGAAAGTGACGTCATCTAAGTCCTCTGCACGAAGAAAGAACTCCGATCTATCACTTATTAAAGTAACGACAATTCCCTTTTTGCAGGAAGCCGAGAGGCACTTGGAGGAGCTTGGGTACGAGTACAGCTGGGACAAGGCGGGTGGCCTAAGCTACCGTTTCGTAATGCCGGCCTTCATCGAACATCCCATAAGCGGCGAGAAACTCCTGTTTAACCAAGTGAATTCTCACCACTCGTCCTTTTTCAAGATGTCTCCAGTAATGAAGGGTCTGAGTAAGCTGCCTTGTCACATGTGTGCGGGGCATACTACGTACGGGGACGGAGACGAAATCGAGGCTAGCGTCCTGCAGCATATCCGTGCTGTCACCTGGGCATGCGCAGTGGGATTCCAGTGGCAACAAGGCGATTTGCTTGTAATGGATAACTTGCTTACCCAGCACGCTCGGCTCGCGTTTAGTGGAGAGAGAAAACTGCTGGTCACCATGTCAATGGACTGAGATTCTCATCTCTATAGACCATATTCTGCTGACTTAACTAGTTAACTTACATTTACCGACCAGCCCACAGGCACATAGTCCCGGGCGTGTGTATGTGTGTAGGTATGCATGCATGTATGTATGAATGGGTGTGTTCGCGTGTGTGTGTGTGTGTGTGCGTGCGTGCGTGTGTGCGCATGTTCGCGTGTGTGCGCGTGCGTGCGTGTGTGCGTTTATGCGTGCGTGCGTACGTGTGAGTATAATGAAGCACATTAACAGAAAAGGGGTCTAATGGAGCAGACCATATTGGGACATTGATAGTGTCATTTCCGGCTCAATTAATGAAGTAACTTGCACAATTTCCAGTTTCTCTAAGGGTCAAGTCTATCGAACAAGATTTACAAAAGATATGGAGGAAAAAACGAGACCTTATCAAAATACGCAAAAACGACTATTTCTACATTTTGGCTTCTGCGCAGGCCCCCTCCCGCAAAACAGCAACTTATACAGTTTTGAGAAACCGATATGAAAGTCGCATTGTGCATCTCTCTAGCTAGCTTTGTTTTGGTGCAAACAGAACTTGATTCGAGCTAGTATTCGCATGTAATATGAAATTGACGTCTGTTGATTGCTGAAATTTTGCGATTGTAATATTTCAGAATTTTTAACCCTTGTAATTTTTATTTCAGTTTATGGCTGCAAGTACGGTTTTTAATAAACTATTATTATTATGATTATGATTATTTTTGTAAATTGCATTCACATAAAATGAAGAAGAAATAAAGTCAATGCTAGCATGTATAGACAGACTGTTTAAGAAATTATAACGTATGGTTTTTTCAGTGTGTTACACTTTTTGTGACATAGTTTATCGCCTTTATTACGAGGTACAGGATTACCACGTGGTACGACTGGTCCAATGAGAATTGAACGATTTGTACAGCGAACGAAACTGGAATATTAAGGTGTAACACAGTTTCCCAATTTTAAATGTGGGCTACTCTTATTTTAAATTAGTTTAGTACACAAGCTTCAGTACGAATTTATATTTGACTCAGTACTTGATATTATGCCACTGACTACATTTGGGGTACAAAAAATGTTCTAAATATGTTTCCATTGAAACAACCATTGACATTACAAAACCACCTTAAATAATTTCAAAATATTAGGTCTATTAGGGTTTCTCAAAATCTACTCGATAACGTTTCTTGAAATTTTGAGATATTAAAAATGCAAAATCAGACATTTCTGACAGAGAAGTGAGGACATACGGAAGATTTAGCGACTACTTAATTTAACGCTTTCTTTAGTTTTAAGAAAGAAAAAGTATTGATTACTTTGAAAGACTATTGAAAAACTTGTATTTAGCGATACTTAATTTAGCGATTTCTTACGAAC
>JAOBYG010150425.1:0-10653 GCA_025403545.1 Epizoanthus stellaris
CTTTCCATAACTTTGTCATGTGAATTACGAGATTCCGCAAATTCATTTGGAGTTGGATTGGATTTTCTAGTTCAACTTAGTTCAATTTAGTTCAATTTTCACTTTTTTCCAAATAGTAAGTAGGTCACTGATCTGACACTATTCAACCAATCAGAATGTTTGAAATGCCAAACAATGCTAAATTTCAAACGTCTGTATCTTCTGAACGATTAAAGCTATCGACCTCAAATTTTGGATTTGAATATTAGACAGCACTGTCTTTATCAAGAAGTGTTTGTTAGCTATTTTGAGAACAAAAAGTTTTCCCGGTGCAGGTACCTTAACATCTCTGAAACATTTATCTTCCTCGCGAACTTTTTTGCCGCTATTATTTATTCATAATAGAGCGGATTTCATATGAGCGTCGAAAAAGTCATGTCTTTACTTTGTGATCCATTGGTTCATTAATATACTTCCAGCGAATCACGAAAGGAAGCAATAACACTATTGTTTCTTCTCACGCTTCCGAGTGCGCACGTGTACTGCATTTTGGCGCCACAATCTTGCGACGCGCGCCATTTTCCCGCCATTTCACAGCCACCTCATTGCCTGAATGTACTGCTGAATTTATTGTGATGTATTTGCTTTTGTTTTTTTGACATTCATGCGAAACTCGCTCTAAGACTTTTCCTGAATATATTACAAAGTTGTTTACCATTTAAGAAATAGAAAACATTTCCGTGTTTTCCATCGAGTTATGGTAACATGAGTGCAATAAATAGCTGTGATAGCACGAGCTGAAGGCGAGTGTTTTCACAGCTATTTCGCGTTCCCCCAAACTTGCACAAGTGTTACCATAACTCAATGGAAAACACAGGAAATGTTTTCTATTTCCTTTATTACATAAATGCAGCCATTACACGAACAACGATTTTCTATGTTTTCCATCGAGTTATGGTAAACGGCTTTCAACCAATCAGAGCGCGTGTTTAATCTAGTTTATTTTATAAAAATTATTCACGGAGTTAAAATTTTTTATTTTTTTTTTAACTTTTGCAAATATCTCAGTTACCTGTAGTGACATTAGCATTGCTCACGATTCCTCTCGGCGACTTTAATCCTGTGAAAAATTTCTCGCATTTATTTTCCACTTTGCTGCATTTGTGAATCACACCAGCGATACTGTCTGTAATATACAAGTAGTGTCCCAGCACAGCCACGTGGTTGGGTGTTTTTGAATCGGTCAGATTATTATTGAGAACTGATGTCGTGAAGCGGGTGGTGTCAGCACAACGCACAAGATGGTTAAACCCTTCCACCCAGCAAATACTTTTCCCCTCATTGTCCAGAAACAGACCACGTGGCCAATTACTTCCCATCCTCTTGACTATTTTTCTATTCCTTCCATCCATATCTGCTCTTTCAATCGTGTGGCGGGTGTGTGCTGTGCTTGTCCAGTAGACATACCTTTGAAGGCGTAAGAAAACATATGACTATAAGAAAAAGAGCTTCAATTAATTACAAGAACTATGCGAGAAAATAGTATTAAATACAAATGCAGGTCAACAGCAGCTAATCTCTGTGTGGATCGAACCGTTATGGTTAGGATTATGGTTTGCTCAAGCGTAGATTTCGGGTTGTTGGTTCAAGTACTAAACTCATTTTTATTTTCGTTTAGTAGAGTAGAGTAGAGTAGAGTAGAGTAGAGTAGAGTAGAGTAGAGTAGAGTAGAGTGCAGTGCAGTGTAGTGCAGTGCAGTGCAGTGCAGTGCAGTACAGTACAGTAGAGCAGAGCGAAGTAGAGTAGAGTAGAGTAGAGTAGAGTGGAGTGGAGTGGAGTGGAGTGGAGTGGAGTGGAGTGGAGTGGAGTGGAGTGGAGTGGAGTGGAGTGGAGTGGAGTAGAGTATAGTAGAGTAGAATAGAATAGAAGCTTTATTTATACAGGTGCCACAATCAGTTACAACTGTTCTTCCAAGTGATCCTGTCTATTTATATTACAAAATTTACAAATTACATGCTAAAAATTCAAAATCTACAATATGTACATACAAATATATAAAATCAAAGTTTAAGTCCTATTGCTAAGGAAAAGTATAAGAGTGCAATTAGTAAGCGTTCTGAAGTTGTCATCATTGATAATATAAAACTATAAACTACCTGACTTTAATTGCTTCTTGAATGTCTTAAGGGAGTCAGATGTCCGGATTACTTGGGGTAGAGAATTCCATGCAGAGTTGTATGGCCGAGTATTTGAAGGATCTTTTTAAATAGTTATGTTTCGGTTTGGGAAGAAGAAAATCATCCTTACGCCGGGTGTTATAATTGTGTCTATCCATGTGACGTATGAAGCATTTGTCAATCCCTTCCGTATCATTAAAATGCCTCATCTGTGTTGTCTGTAAGTTGGATAGTACTATTGAATTTAGTCTGATGAAACTTCATGAAAGGGCACAAAAACTTTGTGGAAACTGTGTATATTCTGGATCAAACAATATGAAAAATTCAAAGCACTACCCAAGTTATAAACCTCGTAACGTTAAATTTGAAAACGTGAATTAACAATTTTTTAGTTCGACAATGAAACGTCAAATTTGAAAACGTGAATTAACATTTTTGTAGTTCGACAACGAAAGGTTTATTTATAAAATGAACTCATAAATACCAAAATTCAACTGATAAATCGGGATAAGCAACTTTATTGATATTACTTATAATTCAGGGTTAAGTTAACAAACCAGTATAATATTTGTGGCACACTAACTAACTTTAGGACAAAACACTGGCACCAAGTTCGATTGAGCTTGGCGTTACTTTATGCTTATATAAGGACTCAACATAGTGGGGAAGGTACATCCAGAAGTTCGAGCAGCAATTTAATATAAAACTATAAGAATATAAATCAGAATATAAACGATTACATACTTCTCAACTTTCGTCTTATGTTGCCACAAGTCATCCATGTTGCACAGTTGGGTAAAAAAGAGCACACATTAATCAGTAAATATCAACTATTATAACACCTGACTATTTCTCCAATCGAGTTCGCTATATATTCGTTATTCATACCCTCCCCTCTGCTTTTATAAGAAAAGCTATACTTCGTATTTATTTCTTATTAATTTACTTCCATGTATTTTTTTTATTAGCCATGCTATGAATTGCCCAGATTTACAGACCACCTCAACTGATGATACAGCTGCAAACAAGGTTGCCTCGTTTCTACTCTTTAGCCAATCAGAAGCTACATACAACATGGCCTCGTTTCCACTCTTTAGCCAATCAGAAACTGCATACCATTTCGTCTCGTCTCCACCCTAGCCAAACACAAGTTGCATACAGTCTCACTCAACTGGTAATTCATGTAAATGATAAATGCGAGTCCAAATAGGCGCCTCTTGTGCTTGACATTTTTTCAAAATATAGAAACAACAAAACCCTTTTGTTAGTTCTATTCAGCCTGGCTATTAGCTATTAGAGTCATAGAACCAATCCTGAAATACTTTGTTTACATAACGGTACATCAGTTTCAATAAGTTATGATGGTAACAGAAAATGGACTCGAACGGTCGTTATAAATACGATAACTAAAAGAACATACGGTAAGTAACTTTATTGACATTTTCAGTAACTGAAGTTCGTATAACAAATAGTATTAACTGACTTATCAAACAGGTCCTACAAAATAGATTTATCAATAACTGAGAATTTATTCACGAGAGAATATTTCTTTAGATTTCACAGAAATATGTTGGCTTTCCAAGGTTCTGATAACGAAATCCAGTTATTTATCCTGTCACAAGATTGCTCTAAATGGATAGAGCTCCAAACAGGAGAAGGCTTAACATTCACTATCCCTACTTCAGTAAAATTATATCAGCATTGAACTCCTTTTAATACATTTGCACATACACTAGTGTTAGTAACTTTTTTATATTTTTATTATTACATTGTAAATCTTTTATTATCTTATAAAGTTTGATTGAAATTCAGTTTTTTTAACTGTAAGAGGCAAACTTTTTAAATAAACTATGTATCTAAATAAACTATCTATCTCTCAACTATCACTACCGTACTATTGCCATTAAAATACGTCCTTATCATTTGGTAATACACTACTTCTATGTGCAGCAAAACAGACCTCCATTGACAATAGAATGACGAATTTGGTGCAATTACCTCATAACAGACAATGGGAACGTGTCCACAGTTTGAGTTGAAAGGCATATCTCGGTCAGACACTATAGAAAACAGTGGTAATTGTTGGGCATCCGCCACTACACTCTCATCTGTGTGGCACCATCGACCTTCAAACTGATCCTATACACCGGAGAATAACAAATAAATACATTTGTCAGTGACCTGAAGCACCATTAGCGCCAATGATAAGCATATTACACTTAACGAAATTAATTTCTCCTAAATGTTTTGTTTGAAAATCCATATCATCCACTTGAAAAAGTATATCATCGGCAATCCCTCTTAAAATAATTCACTCACAAAATTACGTGGTGTGTGGTACTCGTCGTCGTGTTGAGTTTGTTCGTCTAGTGGTGGGCTTTTTCAGTCGAATTGCAAAGACCAATTTCACGAAAGGCGTTTACCAGTTCGACAATATTTATTTGTCTGATCTCGAGTTGACGATTCGGAAAACGTTTAATCAACTTCCTTCATCGTCACTCTCACTTGTGTTTGATGTAACATAGAAACGGTTTTTAAACACCGGGAATTCTTGTCCAAAAAACCCCATATTTTGAGTTGTCCTCTTTATAAACAAATAATAAGTTTTCTCTTTACGAAAACAAAGCGAAAGTTTGCTCAAATTTATGCCAACGAAAATCACTTCAACAAAAGTCCTTCGCAACATTTTTTATGTTTGAAACCTCTTGAATGATTTGTGAGTTAAGAAGAAAAACACAAAACACGAGTTAAGGTTCCAGAATCAAGATGACAAGGAATAAAAGAGTTATACAACAGTAATGTGGAATCAATTTTATATTAAATCCAATTTCATGTATTAAAAGTCCAAAATAAAACAATTTGCAGAGTTTGTACAGGATCTCAAATATTTTTGGAAGACACTTCCAGGACAATATATATTGCACATTTAAAAGACAATCACCGGCAACATGACCCAAGAAACAACTCAGGAAATGGTAAATTATGAAATACCATGATTCTAATATAGAAAGCGTCTTCCACAGGCTAAGCGCATGGATTTTCCAACTTTAAAAAGTGGTAGGAAGGAGCCTGGAGCAACTTCAACTTCCAGGATTTTCTGGGATAGAACCTACCTTTATCTTGATTTCGTTAAATTTAACACTGGCAATGGCTATCATGGGTGTGTTTTGACCTGGATGCACCGCAATCTTCAGCTGTTCCTGATCAATGTTTGGCCGAGTCTCTCCTGGGCTGTATCCATTGTTATCAGGAAGTCTGAATACAAACTCTTCAAACCTGAGAGAAAAGTTACATTTATTCTTATTTGGAAATCGAAGAAGTGTGTATAACGGTCACGCCACATTCCATAACATTAAAGGGCAAGGGGGGAGGATATTTTGACCCTTCCCCATGATTTAAAAACTGTTTGCGAGTTCGCTCTGAACTTTGGTGTGAATGAGGTTTAACCTTTTATCGTTAATTTATATGTAGTGACGTGTTTGTTATTGGTTTCCATGGTTTCTACAACCAAAACAATGATGTCACATTAAAAAATCACGACTTGCATATTTTCGACAACTCTTTTTTATCTTTTTATTCACAACATCATTCAAACAACTGCTACAAAGTAGAAATGTATATAACTTAGAACTTAAGTGAGATAAAGTCATGAGCTTGTTCAGAAGAAGAAAATTGCCACATTTTGGCAAAATTGAAAAAACCCTTCCAACTTTGTGATTTTTTTACAATTACTGAACAGGCCAAACAACTTAAAAATAACTTCAGAAAATGTCTACATCAGCAATTTACATTTACATAAAGGGATTTGCCCATACGCGTGTCTAACAAATGTTGTACGAGGCATTCAAATGACTCCAACATCATGCCAAAGTAAGGAGTAGAAAAGAAATGTTGGAGCGAGGTTGGAGCAACACTTAAACATTTTTAAATTTGATGCAACGTTTTCCAACACCGTCCAACACCTGCCAACATTGCTAGGAGGGTTATTCAAATGGTTGCAACATTTGGCCCCTACAAATGTTGGGGTAAATGTTGGCACCGTTTGAACAAGCCTTTATATTAATAGGTTCCAGGACAGCCTAGTGAGGAGTAGCTTAACGAAATCTATGTATGTATTCAGTACGTACTGAGGTACAACAGGTTCAGAGGCTGCAGTGGATAGTGACCGAGAGGGGCTTGTAGGAGAGGGGGAAGGATCGGTTTTGCTTGTTTTCTTTGCAACAATAGACTTGCTGGTTGTCTTCTGCTTCCCAGCTGCCTTTCCTTTGTCGTCTTTCTTATCTGCAGATTTGCTTTCTGGAGGTTCCTGTGGTTCTGGTGGCAGTGGTTCTGGGAATAGCTCACTCTTAAATAACTGGTCGCCCATCGTCAGTGTACAGCACGGCAGATCAGCTGTAGTAATATAAACCTTACATCAGCGATGATCAATTTAAGACCATTTGTCCCCAATAAGGTACGTCCTGGATTAACACTCATGTATGGAGCAATTGAGTCGGATTTGAATATCTTGTGTTGTTTTCTCAAACGATGTTAACAAATTATGCCTACACAGAGGCGTTAGGTAACGTACGTGATCTACTTTAAAACGTTTATTTGATCAGATTGGAGCCAAGGAGCATTTTACGAACAGTTTTATTAATTTTCGTTTACATATAAATTAGTATTTGTAACTAATTGGTAGCTTCTACTGATTGATTTCCATTACTTTTCACAATCCACACTTCAATTTAATACATAGCTTTCCAGGCTTGGACAATGAAATTCTAAATTATGTGATCTTCCAGGTTTTCTATGACCCATAAAAACCTAGTGGTTTTCAATTTGCAAACATCTAAATCTGCTACAAAGAGCAACTAGTGCATGGTTCCTAGTACACGCAATGACATTCTAAATGTAAAACTCCAAGGATTTCAGCTGTCTTTGTCCACTTTCGACATCAAGATTTCATTGTAAACTTATCATTCCAGCATAAACTACTGTCAGAATCCCATCTATGAATAAATATACTTGGTCTAATAAAGAAGTACATTATTTATTATAACTTAAGATCTAATAAATGGAATGTCATTCTTACCTTTTTGGCAGACTGGTCGAAAGAGACGTAAATGCAAATATCTAAAAGAAAAACATTAAACTAAGTTCCACACTATCGTTACATGTACAATGTCCATGTCCTAGGATAGGAACAATACCTTTGACCAATCAAATTGTCCAAAATAATTTACCCTACATTACCATAATGCACCATATGTAGAATATCAAGATTTTCGTTAAAGCTGACACCAGAGTTTTATTAATGCATATAACAATCTAGGAAGCTATAATTCCACATTTAGTGTTTACCAGTACCATTTTGTTTATCCCTGTTGCAAAAAGCCGAACAAAATTGAACGTATCAAATTATTTTATTTTCCAGATTCAGTTCAATTTCACTTAACCAGATATAAAATGTATGCAGATAGTTCTAAGAGCACAAAACAATTACTGCTGTGTAAATCACAAAACATTTATTGCTAGAAAATGGAATTCTCTCTACTAAATAGACTAATTTAATTCACTACACACCTGAAACGAACTAGACCTGTACCTTTCATAGTCAGGCTCGCCAGTCCAACAAGACTGGTCCACCTTGGCAACTGGTGGGGCCTGGGGCTGTGCTGACTCAGTCTCAGGTTCCTTCTCTTCCTCATCATCAGATCCTGTGACAAATCGGATACCAGGCCGCTGTGCAACCAACAAAGGACAGAAAATGCTTTCAGCTATACTGTATTTAATAATAATTTTAAAATGGAAGTTTGTAAGGTGTGCCTGGAAATGACTGACCTTAAAATCAATGATGTGATTAAATACAATCCCCTTTTGGAGCAATGAAACTTGACAGTTCTAAAACTTGCACTTGTTCATGCAAATACATGTATAATATACATTGTGATGACCACATACCTTCCTGTGCGGAGCTTCAGATTTCTTGTCAGCAAACTTAATTCTTGATTGTTTTTTTGGGAGACTAGCTGGCTGCTTAACGGGTGAAAATCTGAATGGCAGTGGACTTTTAGCTTGGGTTTCTTCTTCGTCTTCCTCATCTTCAGAGACTGAGGCACCAAAAAACCTAATTTTCGGTCGAGATTTTGGCTTGGAAGCTAAACAAGAGAAGAAAAAATACCGTCAAAAACTGATTCCAAAATAATTGTAGGTAACATTCAAAATATTCAATATATTTCTTGCCTTTTGGTTGCAACAGCTTCTGTAGTTGTGGTGATGCCCTACAGGTCGATAAGAAAAGGATGCAGTCAGCCAAGTTTAAAAGCCATGAACTCTGATTGATCATATGGGGCACATCTGGTATTTCCAGAACGATCACACAAACACAATTTTAGTGGTTGCATATAATTGTGAGCTTCTTCTTCGATCATCTAATATCTAATTCTGGAACACCAATTATGAAACATTCCAGAAGAGGTGTCACACACCTCAAGAGGTGTAAGTGAATAAATGAGACTTAGTGAGACCAAGTACAGACAACAGTAATAGGTAAAATGAATCAACAAAACGGTGACACCATAGCTTTATTAAAATTAATAATCCATCATGCCAAAAGATTGTGGCTGTACATCAAATAAAGAGAACACCTTGTGATCCAAGAATATACAGACTGCAGAGACAAACAAGAAGTTAAATAACAGAAACTACAAAGTGTTAGAATCTTTATTTACACCTTTTCGCCAGTGAAATTTAAGAATTATATATGGCAAAACGTTTTTCTGCTAGAATCTCATAAGCTTCTATCATTAATTAGAATCTTTACTACTTGTGATTCCACAATTTACTTCATGTTTCGTGTACACAGACAGGGGCATATCCAGCAGTTTTGAAAGGATGCGCCATCTTAATTTGAAGTGACGTTTTCAAAATTTAAAATAAGAATTGATCATTTGCTCCCAACATTTTATTAACTAATTCAGCTCATATTCCCTTCACTCCAGGTGTATTCCTGGAGTAGATGAAAACTATTTTCCCGCTTGTTTTCCAAGGGGCCTGAAAGAAACTTACAAATTCCAGGAGTTCTTCGGGAATTCTAGGAGCAGAGCTAATTAGTTACCCTGCTTCTGGCTCTCAAGATCATTTAGTTAACATAAAACTATAGTGTGTCCAGTTGTACCTATGCGTGGATTTTGCTGGGCTGGGTTCTCTGCTTGGCTCTTCATCAAGATTGAGATCTTTCAGATCCACATCAAGGTCACTGAGGTTCTCATCTTCATCAGAAATGTTTTTATTAATTGTTTTACTCTCTCCAGTCACAGGCTGCAAGGAAGACAACAGTGTGGTGTTGTTAACTTCTCCTTAATGTAGTCTTCACACATTTTCCAAAAATTGTTGGGATAATGTCATGTTATATTTTTTACCAGTACTTTTATTTTCATTACCAATGAACTTATTACTGTATTAAAGGGGCTATGTCATGGCTATTTGCAAGAAAAAGCCTTTACAGTTATGAAACATGAGTTGTAAGCTCAACAGGACAACAAGAAACGATAAAATGATTATATATTAGCTGAATTATGTGAAAATTATAAGTGTCTACATGCATGAAACACAGTTTTGACAGCGAATGAGTTAAACTTATTTCATGTCTAGCCCGGACTGAAATTAAATTGGGAGTTTGTAATCCGTTTTAATCTTCCCCAATTTTAACCATCTACGTTCTTTTGTGGCATCTCATCATCTGTTCTGTGTTTTTCTACCCCGATAATCCGTTATTTTTAGATTTCCTTTGATTTCTGGAGAATTTCGTACCTCGCAAAAATGCCTTAAATAGCCGTGACATAGCCCCTTTAACTATGTGAAAACATTGCGTGATTCTAAGTAAAGTAAGTAAGCTTGCTAAAATTAATCCTTGACAAAAATTATATGGGTCCCTGAATACTCTTGAATACTCCTGGGATTTCCCATTAGAAGTCAGCACTAACCCTGTGTACATTCCGTGACATCCATCAGTGTACCCACAGCAAGTGGTGTGTCCGTAAACGAGGCCTCGCCAGCCACAGCGCCATACAGTGAGCCAGTGCACAGCGTGGAAGAGAAGAACCAATCGCGTGCAGGCCCGTATTCCAGACGAGTGACTGAACGAGAATTGGCCCAAACAGCATCAGAGAAAACTGCGAGTATATCTGAGGACATTGATCACAGTGTTGCTGAGAGCATCGATACGGACGTTGGCGGTGATTTCGGCCCAGACGATGACTCGCTGGCCGAGGTTCTCTCTCTAGGCGACAAGAAGAGGGAATCAAAGGAAGGTGAGAAACGTTGTGTGTGGATTTGTGTTGTAGTTAGGGACGGAGGAAGGGGGTGAGGTGGGGGTTTGCTGTATTGGCCTGGAGGATGACTCGCTGGCCGAGGTTCTCTCTCTAGGCAACAAGAAAAGGGAATCAAAGGAAGGTGAGAAACGTTGTGTGTGGATTTGTGTTGTAGTTAGGGACGGAGGAAGGGGGTGAGGTGG
>JAOBYG010150536.1:0-10652 GCA_025403545.1 Epizoanthus stellaris
GGAAGAATTTGTAAAAAAAAATTTGCACGAGACGAAAAAGGAAAAAACTGAATTGCACCACACAAAATTGTAAAGACAAAGAGAGAGAAACAGAGGGGAAAGCGAAAAAAAAATTACAGGCCCATTCCAGGGCAAAAAAAATGTGCCCGCGAATCATTCTGCCACTCCCCCACCCACGATATCAAATGGTCCGTCCCTAAGTTGTATACATGTTTATTTGCTTGTATGTTGTTATATTAAAATATTTGGAAATAATCATATTTCGAATAAAATGATATATAAAATTGAAACAGTTTGCAAACAAATTTTAAAAATTGTGATTTTGTAAATATGACATCATTATTTTGATTGCAGTAACAATGGCAACCAATTAACAAGAACGTTACTACACTAGTAAAAGATTAATCAGCATTTACAGTAGGTTTCAGAACAAATCAGAGAGAGAGAGAGAGAGAGAGAGAGACGCTTGAACAATTATTCAAATCAAGGCTAGGGGGTGGTGTGTTTTACCACCCACGTATGCGTTTATAATTATCAGTAATGTTATGAAAAAGGCTTATAATTATACATCCAGCTCGTCTAGAACTTACTCCGCGATTCATCAGTTGACATAATGACGTAAAATAGGAATATTGGACGGAGAGCCGATATGGTTAATACAAATCATAGAATTAATAGAATGGAACATTAACAGCAGGTTACGAAAGATGAAACAATACAGTTCAACAGTTTATATACCTACGGGGGAAGTTGTTTTGTGTTGCTAACAATCAGTAACCAAAACATAACTGTGTTGATTCTACTTGCAAATACATCCTGCGTTTTCAAACATTTTATGAACAACATTTCATTTTTAAGTACTGTAAATTAGACACTAGTACAAGTTGAAACAGCGTAAATACATTTATAAAGTTGTTATTATCAGAAATCCTTTATACAACGCAATAAGACCGGCTTGAAAACATCAAAGAGAATTAGTGCACACATGCAGCGTCATGCACAACGGGGCCGGGGAACGCAACGAACTCGGTGTAAACACATATTGAAAAAGTAATTAAACAAGGTAACAAATGGTTCGAGAGTAAAAACAGAACTCTTCTGTTGAGGTAGTAATTGTTATTGGGCTCTGTGCAAAAACTGAGGTAATATATTGAGAGATACTTGTTAAAAATACCCTAAAAATTTTCATATTGTAAACAAGCAATGTTCGTTGAATAATAACTCAAGTATTATAGTAATAAGAATTATAGTATAAGAACTGACGTGGTAAATCAAAGGACATTCCTTATCAGTGCCGTAGAAACTTTCGGATTCAGTTCAAAGAAGTTCAGTCTCCCTCTTTACTTACTAGTTACCTGAAAATTATTTCGGCACTTGGGAGAGCGTTCACCATTAGAACAAAAGAAGTGTAGTGCCACCTTCTTAAGATAAATTAGTTGGGAATTAGATCGAGCATAAGGCTGAAAATACAAAAAAAGTATTCTACATTTCCCAATTAACGAGCATATTATTTATGCTCAATTTTCGTTTTCTGTCATATTGTAACTCACGGTACGGACCCAACATAGGGAATAACAGCGTTCAGCCATACAATAACGCTCTTATTAACCTCGTTAGCTCGGTCCGTGCCGTAAGTTACGGATCCTCGTTTTTGCTCCCCTCTCATGACCCGCGTGCTCCGAGTTTGGGCCATAACAAGGAGAAAAAAACTCGGTCCATAACTTGCGGTACGGACCTCACACTCGGTTAAACATGCATAATTATAAAGTAATGTTGAGTTACAAACTTTGTTGACTACTTTGCAGTAATTTACTCGAAAATAAAAGTCATTTAGCTCTGGTGTTTGTAAACTAAACAAAAATGATTTTAAGTTTGGTTAGCTCCTCTAACTTTGAACTCAATAAAACTCGTTTCATCCTGTTACTTGGTTGATTCGATGCTCATTAATGCGGTATTAAACTGGAGACTTCAATCTCGAGTTTAACAAATGAATGTAATATAAATTACTTCGTTTTTCTTCACTTTAACTTTTTATACTTTATTTTGTGTTTCTGCTTTAAGAGTTACTTGGTAACTCTTGACAGAACAAAAAGATTGAAGTTAAAAATAAATTGCGGAATAACAAAAAGAAATATTTGGGAAGTGATCCATTTCAAAAATATTCCAAAAACGTGAAAGCATTCCATCCGCACAGGAAATATATATAATTGTGGGAAATATTTGTGGTTTCTTCTTCTAGATTAACCAACACTCCTTTATTATTGCTTTCTAAATTTATTTTTGTTGAAGACAAATACTTAATTCTCACGAACCCTCACGCCACATTGCCTAAGCCTAAGGGAACGCGGCAGTAATAAAGAAATGCAAAACTGTCTCAAGCTACCACTATGGCAAGTGAAAACAATTTCAAGCCACTTACTGACTTAGATTAACACTCTATGGCTAACTACAGAGAGGAACACTCCTTAATTAACACGCATTGCCTAGCTAAAAGATTCTTAACGTTATTTTCCAACTTTAAGGACAAAGCCTAGAATGAAAGTGACCAAAAAATACAAGTGAATATTTTACTTACCAATAACATCGCCTGTTAGTGTTGTTGTAACAAACAAGAAAATAATCTTGGAAAACAAATCCATAACCGTATTTTAACCGTATCAACGTGTTATGTTTTTGTTGGGTATAGTATACTCAAACTTTGCCCAAATCTAGACAGGGCCCTTCCTCGCTGCAGGGGAGACAAGGTTAATACATTAGAATTGTTAACTTGCCTTCGTTTACAGCCTTCAGGATTCAAGATTTATTCATCCCACGAGATCAACCAGCCAAGTGTATCACCAATTAATTGTGTAGAACGTCATTAGTACAAAAGCACGAACACTGCAGAAAATTAATCTATAGTTCGATCAATTCAAGCATTCCATCACGTGCAAAATTTGATTTATAATTGAGCACTTTGCAGTCAAAATAGACTCTAACTCAGTGTGTATCGATTTGTAGCGTAAGTCACTTCACTTGATACTGACACTACAGTGAATAAATGACAAGTGCTTCACATTTCGCTTTGTCAATTCAATTTTAACAGAAAAATTCTGCGTGATGTTGGTTTCATATTGAGATTATTTTATTAGTCAATAATGAATATTAATATATTAAAATTAATATCAATTTTAATGGAGAGTTAAACCATCCGGGTCTTTAAGGTGCCTTATTGAACACATGGTTAAACACAAACTGTGATCATTCAAATGAAAGCTCTTGATGAGTTAAACCCTCCGGGTCTTTAAGGTGCCTTATTGAACACATGGTTGACACAAACTCATTCAAATGAAAGCTCTTGAAAGCTCTTTGAGTCCTGAGAGGGCCTTTCAGAACTGAGTGAGATGTCATACCTTCTCAACACATGGTTAAACACAAACTGTGACCATTCAAATGAAAGCTCTTGTTGAGTACTATTAACCCTTCCAGTCATGAGACTGAGAGAGCCTTTCAAAACTGAGCGAGATGTCATAACCTCTCAACACATGGTTAAACACAAACTGTGACCATTCAAATGAAAGCTCTTGTTGAGTACTATTAACCCTTCCAGTCCTGAGAGAGCCTTTCAAAACTGAGTGAGATGTCATAACTTCTCGACACGTGGGCTAAAACACAGAGTGTGACCATTCAAATGAAAGCTCTTGATGAGTAATACCAACCCTTGATGGGTACTATAAGTTCTTTGAGTCCTGACAATGCCTTTCAAAACTGAGTGAGATGTCGCAACTTCTCAATACCCAGACATAAACCCAAAGTGTCATCGTTCAAACGAAAGCTCTCGATAAGTACATCCAATAATTATTTTGACCTTCAAACGTTAACGCACAGCTCCGATCCTAATGATGCGTGTTAAATTCTCCTGTCTGTTCCCTATACATTTCTTATAGAACAATTTGGACCAATCTAAACTGTCTCAACTTCGTGATTCATCAACTGACATAAAACTGTAAATATAAGAATGTTGTCAGACAGAGAGAGGATTGTGTTCAATCTATCCTCCTCCACAAGCAAATAAACCTTTTCAGCGCCCGTCAGTTTATCAGTATTTATATTCTCCTTAAATACAAGTACGAGCAATTCGGTAAGGTTAATAAACCAGCTAATCAGGACCTGCAAGTTCTCTTATATGTACTTACAAAACTGATTTTTAATTCCATCTAGTGTCTCACAGCTAACATTATTTGTCTATCCGCGGGATTTTTGTCCATTGCATTGTTGTTTGAACTACGATTCTTTGCAAATCAAGCAAGGCACAGTCGTTACAAACTGCTATGCATCCTTTCTTTCATTCCTTTCATCCAGTATAGTGTGTTGACCTGCGGAAAAAGAAAGACGGAATTTTAGAAGTCTTACTAACAAATTCTCAGTCAATTTTATTTTCACAGTTTTGTAATAACACGAACAATATTAATATTACGTACGTGTTTAAAAGCAAATTGTATGCATGCAGGATGTGCCAATTGATAACGTGATCAGAGGGGGCAGGGGACAGTTGTAAATTGTTGTTATCCTTTCCTAACTTCCCATCTTTGTAAACTTGCTTAACTCTAAATTAAAATGCTATCAAAAAAATTTGCGAACTATTAAATAACATCATACGGATGAGGCCGATTCAGTTAATACTATAAAAAATAACCGCTGATACACTGAACTGAAGGCGCGTCCGCAAGATTTTCTCCTGCCTCGGAAAATCAGTAGCTCAGCCGATCCCCAACACTAGAGCCGATTATTCCCTCCCATTACGGGATAACATGCCACGTGCTTGTTCTGTTTTATTTATTTCTGGAACAGGTACTCCCCCTTTCACTCAACTTCCGGCTTCACGGAACTATCGGTTGAGGATTGCGTGACGTGAATTGACCACAATACTTCCTATTCCCTGTCAACGTTGGTCGAATCGCTAACACCCCGGGCTGGGGGGGGGGGGGCGAATTGCTCCCCCCACTTGGTTTTCTAGAGGTTTCTCCTCAGTGGATAAAGATAATAGTACCAAAATTGGCGACTTTTAGTCAAATTTTATGGCGAACATGTTGGTATGCAAATTAATGTCACAACTATTAAGTTGTTGCCATGGCAACCGCAAGTTGAAACATCACTTTTTACATTTTTGTTTAAAGTCGTTTAATTGAAAATCAGGAGTTAAAAACGCAATGATATTTGTTTTAATTATTATACAATCGTGACAGACGGTTATTTTCTCAAAAAGTTCATAATTTACGGGTTTTTGTTTCTCTGGTGCTGACAGTAAGGCATTATGAGAGTTTGTAGGTAGTTTAGAAATTGTGCCAGTGTTGTTTTAGTTTCAGATTTTTTAGTATTTTTTGCATAAAGTATTGTCTACAACAACCAATTGAACATGTATGCAAAGTGTTGTGGTCATACCAACAATAGTGAAGGAGATATAGGTGTTTATTGAGTTGCCATGGTAACGGTTTTCTTCAAAATAGCTATTATTTTGTAGTAAAACATATTAGACAAGATTTTAGGGCACAAAAGGGTACCGGATGGTTGAATGGTACTTGTCGTTTGCCGTTTCCAAAAAATAAAGCAAAAATTGGCACTGCAATGGCTTTTATCTACTTCTGGGTAATGCAGTGCACTGTGGGTAATGTCAAAATGGTGGCTTCTATGAAGTGAGTTTATAATTGTCAGTGATGTTGATTTTTATGTTTCTTTAGCTGATAATTGTTACAAAATGTGTGTATTTGGCAAAAAACGCAATTCATATACAATAAAACGAGAAATAAGTTGACTAATAAAAACAATGACGTCATAATGACGTCATAATGGCGTCAGGACCACCAAAACGCGTAATTGGTTCCAGCAAGATACATTTTAACCCTTTCTTAAATCTTTTTTGAAAAGCCCGAAAGTCTGTTGTTGATAAATGTATCCAATTTAGGGTAACTTTACAGAATGTCGGCAGCAAAGTAACGCTTACAGCAGACCTCAAATAACACTAGAGCAGACGCAACACTAAGGCCCAAATAATAACGGCAAATGTTTGTCAGAACGCGATAGGTAATGCATAACAAATCGCCAGCTATGCAATGCATGTTTGCTGAGTTCCTCTACTGCTAACACAATTACAGTGTAGAGAATAAAGTAATATGTGTACCTTTCCTGGGGATTTACAGCCAGGCATTTCTTTAGAAATGAGATCATATCTGACGGAATTTCCTGTACACGAAATACAAATGGCAAGTTGGATGCAATAAGTTCAATATAACATCAGTCAGTTAAATCTAAATGATTAGTAATGGTAATAGGAGTGGAGTCCAATTCGGTCTGTAATCATACGAGTGATAACAAAATTGGACGAGCGCACAGCGCGAGTCCAATTTGTTTATTACGAGTATGATTACAGACAGAATTGGACGACACGAAGTCATATTACCAATTTATTATAAAAATTACAATTTCCGAAAAAAGGAAAATTTGAGTTTAAGTCTCTGTCATGGAAATAATTGTTACTGTAGGAGGAAAAGTTTTCCATTTTGTCTTGGCCACAGTTTCTGAGTGCATGGTAAGTTGCTGCTATTCATAGTGATCATTATCTGGCTGGTGATTGGTCAGTAAGCCAAGAACTCAGGTTATGATTGGTTCATTCAAGTGTCCGATTACAGGTGTCCGATAACAGAATTTGTAATCGGATAGTGTCCAATTAATGAATAATAGTGTGGTTAATGAACCAATCACAATTGAGGAAAATGTAATTTTTATAATAAATATGAAAATACAGTTAGTATTAGTTAGTATAGGTGGTGTATGAAAATACCTAACTGTGGATTATCAATACTTAAAACCTTGCTTTTTACTAGGATAGATAGATATATCTTAACATTCCTTCATTGCAGTTGATAAAACTGATTTACAAAGGTGTTTACATATTTAAAAATAGTTACAATAAACATATTTACGATATGCTAAAATTATGCTGACATGGTTCTGATAAAATACAATTCAATACAATAAAAGAAGGTTGATATAAAAGGGTAGATTACTTGCTGTTACAACGCTTTGCCTCTGAGATAATAAAGGATTTTCTAAAACATTCTGTTTTGCATTGTGGAAGGCGGAAGGGTTTTACATTTCGCAAGGTCATTGTAGGGTGTGTTGAATTGTGCGGTAGAAGGCTGTACCGGAGGATCTTGGCAATGGTAGATGATGTTCTTGAAGAGCATTTTACAGAGTTCTGATCTGTTTTGCTTGAGAGTAGTGAGATTAGAGAGTTTGAGTAGGTGGTCATAAGGCAGGTTTTATCCATAGATTATTCTTAAAGCTCTTTTTTGGATGCGTTCAAGGGAGAGGCTGAGGTATTCTGGTAAACTGTGGTGAAAAAGCTGGCAGGCATTGAAGAGGACAGACTGGATGCAGGCAGTGTAGAACAGGACTAAGAGTTACCATTAGTAAATTAATTTTTCATTGATTAGATAATATTTTAGATTTTATTGACATATGTAGCACATTAACAGGAAAGGGGTCTACTGGAATATACCATATTTGCCGATATCTAGAGCGTCATTTCCGTCCCAATTAATGGCCTAACAAGCGTCCTACCATATTTTGCTCACTTTGAGGCCTTCGTCAAGAGATATGGTGAAAAAAAACCAGAATTTTCTAAAATGCGCTATGACTTCTGTACATGTTCCCACCAAAAAATAAAACTAAATCCTGTAGTTTTCAGACATCGACATGAACCCCAAATTGCGTTTGTCTCTAGCTTTCTTATGGTGCAAACGGGACTTAATTGGAGCCAGTATTCGCTAGTTATGATTGTTTCACAACCAGAAGTGAATTGTATATTACGGCTGCCGTTTAACGCGTTAGATATGTATATGTAATATGTAAATTCTAATATTTTATATATTACTAGGCACTATCTGTAAGAGCATTGAGCCTAGTAGGATGCTCCTAAAACTTTATTATTATTATTTGCTATTTTTCAACTGCATGTTTGTGTTTGGTCGAGAAAGTATTTTTTACTGTCATTGTGAAGCGCTACGTTTTTGTTGCAACTTTATATCTTTGGCACAATAATTTCCTTCGTTAGCAGCGATAATCCAACATATTTATCGAGAGATTCGAGAATCGTTTGCACACTTCCAAGCTGAAAATATTTGGAAATCGTGTGGTTTTGTTTCTGTGTATATAATTTTCCAACGATATATTTCATTGCAATGGTGGGCTAACGTGTTTTGTATGAGAGCAGCCGAAAACACCTAAGCGTTCTTATGAAAATGTTTGGTTATATATTTTTTTCTAGACACACATATGGTAAATTCTGAATTTGCTCTTCGCGTTACAGTTAGGAATTTTAACCACATTATTTTATATTTGTTATTATTTCCTATATATTCTCTCGCTGTTATGAGAGCAAGTAACACGGTCCAAGTTTGGCCTCCTCGCTGCTCTCTCAAGTATTTGGACTTATTGTTGAGGACAGCAATTATCCATTCACACACAATCCACGCCAACTGGCATTGAACAGAAAGAATGACAAGAATGTTCAACTTTTCTGTTTGTTTCAGTGTTCACTTTGAAGAAATATTATAACACGTCTAATTGCTTTTGACTGTTTATTTTACCTGAACCCTGCAATTCATAGTCTATCAAAGTAATATCATTTTATTTTATAATCCAGACGCAGTTTACTGTTATAACAGTGTATGTTATCTACTCGATGTTCTAGTGTTAACAGTGACAGCAAAGCTGCGTTTATAAATTACACTGTACCGGACGAATTTGGATCCGGCTGAAATTCGAACCGGTACAACTCTGTTTACACTGTATCGTTCAGTTTTTAATCTCTTTAACGTGCATGCATTTACACTGTACCGGATGAATACCTGAATAATTTGGAGCCGGTACAGGTACGAAAATTGATCTGATTCTATCAGATCGAAACATTTTACCGGGATAGGCGGTCTGAAAATCGTATGATTGAGAGAGTACATTATAAACAAAAGGTCTATCAGCACAATTTTTCGTACCGATCCAAAGTCATCCGGTACAGTGTAAACGTAGCCCAAAAGAGTATTAAGCAAAGAAAGAAAATAGTCCATAGTTAGAACGAAATTGTTACTTCTAGCAAACACATATATTAACATGAAGCTATTCTACAATAGTTTTCCCCTCTCTTTGTTAGGTTTTATAAAATAAAGGGCACCAAGTGAGAAGAATTGGTTGGACCTATTGAGTACAACAATTATCCATTCACACACAATCTCCAACTCGCATTGAACAGAAAGAATGATAACTGAATGTTCGACTTTTTTCGTTTTTGTTTTCTTTGTTTAGCAAAAATGTTTCTTTGGTTATTTCGTCTAAACCAAGATATTTTCGATATGTGCGACCTTAGCCTTATCCTGAAGAAAACATATACTTCCTCTATAATTGTACGTTTTTGAGTGTTTATTTTACCTGAAGCCTGCAATTCACCGTCTATGAAAGTAATAATGCGAGTGGTTGCTCTTTCTTAAGTTGCCCCGGGTACAGTAGTCAACACGGTAAAACTTTGTAGTTTTGAAATTTTGCTGACATTTATGCAGGGTCTAATGGCGCGTCTTCCAGTATTAGCTGACACTACTTTAGGAGTAGTTATTCTATGTTGTAATTTCTAAGTTCTAAACATTGTCTATCTCATTGAGACACGACAGCACAAAGTAGTGATATATATGTCGCAACTACTGGGGACCTTAAAGACCCGTTCAAACGGTGCCCACAAACACCCAACAAACACTCCTTACTTTTGCACTTCATTTTTTAAGAAACTTTCTCCTCCATTTAATATATATTTAAAAAAACGTATACAAGATGTGACAGCGCAACCCTGATTAGAAGATCGATAGTATACCGTAAACTGCCGATAATAAGTCCAGGGAATATTTTGGTTCAAAGGGCTTTTTTCCTCCAATTTTATAGGGAGTTTGTATGGAACTTTACGCCGATAGGCTTATTTTCGGAGTGACTTTATATCGGAAGTTTACGATAAATTGTCAAGTGCTGAAAAGTAGAATCAAATGTTGCCCCATTCTCGACGATCTAGAACGGCGAGCTACGCTGGCCAGCAAAAGCCCCATTTACACGAGCAAGTTTTCCTGGACAATTTTTTCCCTGACAAGTTTATTTGCTCGTCTCAAGACGAAGAAACTGAAGTTGAAATGTGACAAGTTTTTCCTTGACAAGTTTCCTTGTTCAAAACCTAGCATTTTGAACAATGAAACTTGTCAAGGAAAAACTTGTCAAGTGCAAAAACTTGTTCTCGTAAACCACATGACAAGGCAACTTGCTAAGGAAACTATTTTAAAACTATTAATCTTATATACATCTTTCAGCGCATATAATGGGAACGGCATATTAAGCCACATTTATCTTTAACATGATCATGACCATTTGACAACTTCGACCTCTTGTCAATGTCATACATTTAGAATCCTATTACAAAATGATGTAATTTCCGATCATTCTTGTCAGTATATATACCTTGTATACATGTATGATCTCCACTGTAAAATACACCTGATGAAGGCTGGTCTTGGCCAGCCGAAATATTGTAAAACCTAAAACGTTGTCTAGATCAGCATTGCAGTAGTCTTCGGACAATTCTCGTT
>JAOBYG010150647.1:0-10652 GCA_025403545.1 Epizoanthus stellaris
TAAAATTCCTCATAACTTCCGATCCGTGACGTAAAAACAACTATGTTTTAGTCAAAATGATGTCAGTGCCAGTCGCTTTGCGAAAGTTTCCATTTTGTTGTCCGATTTTTAGAAAAGAAGATATAAACTATCAAATTTGATACATTTTCCATACATTTGCTGTAATTGTTGTCAAGTTTGCCCCATTTTCAAGATGGCAGAAGGTACAGTGAAAAGGGCTATTGTTATTGTACTGTACATGGCATCATATTAACTTTACACAACATGCTAATTTCAAGACACATGTTATGCATTTAGACAACATCAGTGATGGTATATTTGTAAAATAACCAGAAAAATTACAAGAAATATAATTATCTTGTTAAGATTGGATCAAACGAGCATGAGAGCTGGATGTCATGAGAGTTTTATCAACGCTCGTGCGTGCAATCAAAAGTTAAAGAGGATGAGAGTTCACAATATTTGTAAAACAAACAAACAAAAACTCTCATCGACTCTCGTCAAAATTTAAAATGTCCAAACTTGATGAGAGTGCATGAGACTTGGCAGTCAAACAAGAACAAGAGTTTGAACTCTCATCAATTCTCATCAACTCGTGCTTGTTTGATCCAGGCTTTCATTTCATAGAGTTCAGTATACATAACATTAGTCATTAATTAATCCTGCACAAAGATGAAAACCAGAACTTTTAAAAGTGTTTTGCACAGCCACAATCCTATAATTCTAGCAACTTCATGCAAAATTTGTCAATATGCTAGTATAACAACTATATGTACCATAAAGTATACTGAATAACATGCAGTCAAAACTTCATTATGCTCTGAAGGTGGGATAATAAATAGGCCGTATGCATGATACAGACTGTTAACCAATTTCACCACCAAGCCTCACACTGAAACTTCAAACCTGTAAACCTTTTTATCCATGAAATCCTAAAGCAGTGAAACTGAAAAGAATATTTACATAGAAGGGTGTGAAGTCGTACGCGTATACAGCATGCAAGGAATTGCATGTGAATGAGGCTTGGTAGTGAAATTGATTGGCCTATTGCCTAAAACACTCAATTTTTTTCTGCAATGTCATTTATTATTGATTTCTGCTGGAAACATGGTTTTAAAGCATGGTAACTAAGACACACCTATTTTAAAAACTCTGACTTACAGACTGTATTGCATTATAATGAGTTCCCCTGTACTTAGATTGCCATTGATGATAGCAAATGCATAACTGCAATTCTATATTTATGCAAGGGATTGCTAGTAAAATTATCTACATTGAGGCATGCTCAACAATAGTGATGGTACACAAATTAAATCGGGGGCTCAAAATTAACCGAAGATGGAATAATAAGTCATCAATGTCAGAAAAGGAAGATGTGGCAATTACAGCACCAAATGGCCCATGTGCATGACTGTCAAAGACAATAAAGTTTCCATTCCTTGCGCAGATGCAGATTGTCAAACTATTAACAATCACTAGTGCAAATTGACGAGGATGTGATTGGATTAATTCCAGATGGTGGCTTAGGGCAGCCTGTGGGGCGCTGTCTGATTCCTTGATGAAACAAGCATTGGCACAGTTTACAATTCGCAAGTTCCCCTGTTGAGGGCCCAAATGTTGTAGGGCTTCCCTCACGGTAAAGTTGAGTGCCCTGCCCCCAGTTACTACGTCATGAAGCCTGTTTCCATTTCTGATTGAAATTTCCATTGTGGTAATAAAGGTGTTGTGTAATGGTTGATTTCTTGTAAGCTCTGGAAATTCTGTGGGTGATGAAAATGCTTTTCCAACCAAAGTAGCAATGAAAGTACAAGCGTTAGAACCATTTCTGCTATCCAGCGAGGATTGAGAAAACATGGAAGGAAAGTACCAGATAGTTGTCTTCTGAAGGGGGACCATTAAAATAGCATTTGGATGGACTGTGACAGTATTCCCTGTAGGCAGCTGAATACCACATGGGTTAGGAGAATGCTGATTGGATGCAGATGTTGTTTGTGAACTCTGAGCAGATGAAGAAGTTTGATTATGTGGCTGGCTGCTGACCTGAGGAACACATGGTGGAGGTTGTGGCACATCAAATGAATTTAACACCGAGTCGACATGAGATTCCCAGCTCCTAGACACATAGTAGGTCGTGTCTTTGTTGTTGTTGTGTTGTATACTGAATTCATCATTACCATTGTCATCAGGAGTCTGAGACTTGGATGGGCCAGCAGAAGTAGAAGTTGGTTTTAATAAGCTTTCATTGAATGCTTTGGTTAGCTTGTGTGTGGTGGCAGTTAACAGCTCTTTACACATTGGACATATGTTTTGGATCAAGCAGTCGTTGTGCATAATATGAAAACAAGCCAAGCGTTGCACATCTGAAGATGGATTTGTGCAATTTGGACTGTCGCATAGTTTCGATGCTTTGGGGGCGGAACCAGGACATGACTTCTCACTTTTGTATGCAAGGGGCATGGACTTGTCAGATATAGTCTCTGCCAAGGACACGAGGTTGAATTTAACGTCACCTTTCCGTTCTCCTTTTCTGTTAACTTCTCTAGGGAGCTAGAAAATTGGAATAAACATGGGTCAGTCTTTTGAAATGAAGATAATTAAATGTAAAGAACAAACTACATGCAAAATTTTTAAATAAATTGTTATATTTAGAAACTCATCTATAGTTATACAATCTATTATACTTAGATCTACTAGTTACTGTACTTGTTCTAAAAGTGATTAATTATTGAGACAATGTTTTTTTACTAAATTAATCCATTGATGGAGCTTGTAAATTTGTTCTCTGGTTTAAAATTTAGTGAAAAGACATACGTGAATTAGAAAAATAAATAAAAACGAAATTGTAAATTAATGATAACTAAGATATATAATTTTGTTTCAGCATGGTACAGTATATTGAAGCAATTATGCACCTATCAGTGTTAAGCCCGAGGGGGTGTGAAGTGCTTGGGAATTATCCTATAAATACTTATAACATTAAGTTTACTGTCTTGCATAAATGTTAACATAAGCTTATAGTGTCAATTATGTGCTTCCAAATATATACATACCCCCCATGGAGGGTTAATGAAAATTCCGAGGGGGAATGTGCATGTTTGGGCCTGAACTGGAAATTCCTAGAGGGTGGGGTGTTCAAACCAAAAACTCTCCTTGGGGGTAGCCTGCCCGCAGACACTTATTTTCCTTTGCAGCGAGAAGAGCTCTCCCTTCTCGCTGCAAAGGAAAATAAGCCTACTACTGCTGCTTAACTACTTAACTGTAAGAAAGGCAATTAATTAGCGAAAGACTTAGTAATGAAGGTTTTTGATCATATTTATCTTTTATTGATATTATTGGTTTTTACAAAAATGTTTGTTTTCAAGCTCAGACACAGATCCTACTTCCTCAAGGCCTCTTTGCCTTTCATTGCTGAATCAGCTACTGAACATGTAGCTTGAGTATTCAGCCTCATATTAGCATCATGAGTCAGAACAAAAGCACTTCTTGGGTTATTATGATTTGTTACTAGCCTTCACAATCTTCAATCTTTATCCAACCTATGCAAGTATTAATTAATTGCACTTGATGGTCTATGCTAAACCTCACCTGCTTTGACTTTCCAAGATTCTGACCAATTTCCTTTATCTTCTTCAACAGTACCTCTGCTGCCTTGCCACAAACAAGAGTCAGGTCTTTGTGTGCCGCATCTCCCTTCGAGTACTGCCGATGGAAAGATGATAGGAAGCTGCTGGAAGCTTTTGAATTTGCTGTACTTTTTGCTGTAGATCTTATTTGTTCAGCAGTGTAGTGTGGTTGGATGACTGCTCTTAGCACTGAGTGCCATATCTCAACCTTCTTCTCTGTTATCAGGGTTAGCCACTTCTTCTTGAATGCATAGTATTGTGGAAAATGTTTTTCCTGATGTACAAGATCACTTAGCATAGACAAAGTGGACCGGTCATAATGATGACGTTCCCAAATAATAAAAACTATAAGAAGGCGCAACATAATTAGTATGTAGTCGTCAAGGTTTCCTGAACGAAAAATAAGTGGATAGTGGAAAAATGCCAATGGAAGAAGTTCTTCAAGCAGGTGTAAAACATAAACATACTCTATGTCCTTGCAAAACTTGAACTTTGTTAGTATTTTGTCTCTAATCATGAGCCAACCAAACATGACTGTCACCAAGCATAAACTGATGCGAAATGGCTTGGGTTTTTTTGGGAGTTCTGATCCAAAAACGTCTTTGTATATTTGACCAAAGAAAAAGTTATTGTTTGACAATATATCTTGTTGAATATTTAGGTATACATGGAAGGGTCCTTGTTCAGGCATAATTGACAACAGAGGTGAACTAGCAGCGGCACTGGCAATAATCTTCTTGACGTAGAACCATGTTGGCCAGTCACCAGGAGATGGAAGAACAAAGTTCTGTAAGTACTGCCGAAGAGCTGGGGCACATTGTAGGACATGGGCTAGTGCACTGTCGTAATTTTCTTGGGACTTTAGTGATTGCTCAAACTCATCAACCAAGACAGTTGTATCTAAAGTGGCAAGTTCATCATGTGCTAATTCTGAATATACCCTGTGAAAGAAAATAATTATTATTATTGCATACTTACCTCTGGGTGTTGATTGGTTATCAGCTCAGAACCATCAGTCATCATATACCTTATAATTATATGGAAAAATAGCTGTTTCTTAAAATGGAGGTGCAAGCATTCAAAGAACTACAGACTACTGTTGTTAAGAAACTGGAAGTCCAATTGGTGAAGAAAACTGATTTTAATTAATTAATTTTATGGCCTTCAAAAAACCTGTGGAAATCCTGGCAGCTAGGGGGGTCTTTAGCCTTGGAAATCCTTGCAGGTTGGAGGGGGGAGGGGGTCTGGAGGCCCTGAAGATTCTGGCAGGTGGGGTTAAAAATGACACCCTCCATCAGGGGAGTGTCCCCAAGTATCACTACTACAATCAATAAACGACTGCCTCTATTCAGCTCTGCACAACAAGACACCCCCAACTACATCCTCTATTCCCCCTCGGGTTAGCCACCCTCACAATACACCCATTTATATCCACTACATAACATAGGCAACCAAACGGAGTAGGTAAGAAAGCAAAGGAGTAGCTCTCTCACATTTAACAAATCACAATGACACACACAACCACCAATACAACCACAACACCCCCATCCCAGAACCAAACATCAGCCCAATCCCTCAAAACAAATGAACCAGACACACACAGCACAACATACATTTTACCCACTGCACACAAAACCCCAACCCTCCCAGACACTAACAATATCACCAAAAAAATACTGTGACCCACAACAACACTAAAAACCAAACACCAGCCAACCACCCCCCAATTTCACAAACACTAATATTACACCCACCTCAACCAAACCCTCTCACCCCTACAAAACACCATCACCTGACCACCACCAACAAATCCCCTTCCCACATCAAGACAGGGAACTGAATACCTGCCCAAATCCCCCCAAAACATCATAATACATGTAACATTTTCTTAACAAATTACATAATGGTCTCTTTGGCAAGAACATAATCAGGCATGCTTGCACCAGACCTTACAAGACTACTTTTGTCTGGCCCCTAGCCTCGACTTTCTGGTCATGGTATAGGCTCCCATTTACTGGGTACCACTGAGCCAGGACAGTCCTTTGGCTCACTGAGACACACAAGCTTCCCCACCACGTCAAGGTAGTAGTCTCATTGGGGAAGAAACTATGTTATTGTTCTATCTACCTCCCTTTACTGTATGTATCAAAATACTTACAGCTGAAAAAAAATTCAGGTTCCATGTTTCCTAATTTACACTTATTCCTACTGCCTTATTTTTCACAATGAAACTATGACTTCAAATATCAATGCTAGATCATTCAATACCATCTTTTGACTATTTAAAGACAGAAAAGGAGTTTTAAATTATGGTTTCATTCTTACCTCCCTATCACTTTTATACTGGAGTACCCCCGCCCCCCCCACTTGGTGTAAATGTACTAGTGGGTGGGGCAGTGAGACATGTTGTTTGTCCCATTTCACAGTTCAGTCGCTTCTACATGATTGTATAGTAAAATTCAGTGTGTACATGTATGGGCCAAACCTTAGTTCCTTAAGCTGTTTCTCCACTTCACTTGGCCTCATCTGTCTGCATTGTGATGGTAGTTGATCTACAAATGGGATTCTGAAGTTTTGGAGTGCCCTCATTACAATCTCTTGTACGTGTTCAAGAACAATTCCGCCCCTGCTAACTTGCAGTTCTCCTTTGATCATGACTCTTGGTTCACTGTGAACTTTACTTTTATCAACAGGCAAAGAAATTGCAGCAATATTGGGATGGACATCAAGAATACTGCTTGTCATATGAGTTGCAACATGTAATTTCAAATTGGTTGGTAGTCTAATTGTGTAGATATTGTGGAAATCATCAATGATGTGAACAAGGAGAGACATTTTCTGAAAATAAGAAAATTATTATTTAGTTACAGATTTGTTGTTTAATAGTATGCAAAAACAACTAAAAACACTATTTTGCAAGTGAATCCATAATTTAGATAGAGGATAGGTTAAAGCCAGCCAGTTTAAACTGGTCAGTTTTTACTGAACATTTTGCTTTTCTAAAGCAAAATGTAATTTGCATAATTTTTTCTACATAGATTATAAATGATGACATCATCTAATTAGTGTCAAATGATGTATTATCTATGAGGGCTACAGTTACAGAAAATTCAATGGCAATTGCTCTAAAGGCAACAAATGTAAGGTCCAAAAACCTTAGGGGGGGGTGTCAAAATAACCCCTTGGCCATTCAATGGTTAAATAGACAGGAGTGTTAACTTTAGCCTCAAGCATGACAATTGATGCCTTACAAAATTCTCCTTACTAGTCTCTACATTTGTTATACAATAATTTAAGAAAATCTGAGAGAAGTAGCTGTTCCTGATCAGTTCCTTTATTCTCATTATCATATTACTTACTTTCATATTGATATTGTACTGTAAGGAGAAGATAGATGTTGATAATCTGACTAGGGCTGAAAGAGTTAATATATAATAATTATGGTACTGTAAGTTATTCTTACATCATTTGCATCTTTAATAGCTTTTTCCAGCACGTTGTTGCCTTCAACAATGAGCTTTTTTCTGTATTCATCAACTGTCCTTGGTGCTAAAGAATATCCGAGCATCGGCCCACTGTTTATTGCAGACCTCGACAACCCCCGATTCTTCAAAAAGACTGACTGATCTTTCAAGAATTGACATGTTTTCTGGGACCTGTGTTTAGAAAAAGATATATTTGGTAATATTACAATCAAGCCTTTTTCAAGGGTGCTATGTTAATTTGTGGGCTAAGCATGCCAATTGCTAGAATGAGGAACAGTATTGACATGACAAGGGCCTCAAATTAACATAAAATTACAAGAAAATGACTGTACAACTGGTTGTTTGATAGCCGGTATCTCATATACAGAATTGAAAATGTGTTAGTTGTACATGCATGCCACATGTCTCTTCTTACTAAGAACTCAGTCAGGGGTTCTACTAATACACAAACATTTCTATGACAGGATAATTACAGTGTAGATCTAATGGATTCTTTCAGGTGTGATACAATGTATTAATCTCTCATGGAATTGTTTGGGCAATAATTTGGTGGCTGTGGGAAGGAACTGCAATCTTATGATAGTCAAAGCCTTCTCAAAACCAGCCGGCAGGTGGTTCATTTAGCCAGATCCTCTGAAACTTTAACCGCCTCCTTCATGGTGAGAAACACTGTATTATTATTTATCTGACAATGAAGTTAAAACATTTAGGGGGGTGGGGTTCAAAATATTTTCCATAATTGGTATTATTGTTATTGGCCAATAACAAATTTTAATTGGTGACACCCAACTGAAAATACCTCCTCCCCCCAATACGGGTAATAAATAATATGTCCCTATTAATACAAATGATGACAGTTACCTGAAGTACGCCAAAGTATGAAGAAGGACAACAGTTCTCATTTGTTGTAGATTTTCTCTATCCGGGGAAACTCTGTCATCGTCTCTGGTGATAGATTTGAGAATTGTGGTAAACAGGCCTGGGGCATGCTCTTTGCAGAAGTCTTCCATCAAGCAAGGACTGTACAATGGTTCTTCATTATTTTGATAATGGTTGTATAAAGCCCTCTGGAAACTTTCAACTTGATGGTCAAATGCATTATCTGGCAAGAATAACATCAATTGTGTAATTACAATACATGTAGAATGAATTGAAGAATCTGCAGATCAGAATATGATGATGATCATTCCAAGTCAGTTTGCTGTAACATATTTATTTCTAATTACTTAATTTTTACAGTGTGGTTTGTTAAGGGTATTATCTTATAACATTTTGTGTAAACAATCACAAACCCCTTATTGTAACTATTTTTAGCCACTCGATATAAGGTTGTTTCTTTTATTATTCTTTTTGATGCATGTAAACATACATGTATTGTAATTCACCCATCACAGATGTGAAAATGTGTAAATAAATTATTATTATTATTATTATTATTATTATTATTATTATTATTATTATTATTATTATTATTAAGGACAACCTACATATACTAAGCTGGAAACATGGAAGCCCTCTCCGCTGTACCAATTTCAGTACTAAGTCTGCTGATTAGATAATTCTGCATGCTCTTGAAAGATGCAATGTACGTGCATGTAGATATTGACCTTCAAATTCATTGAGCTTGTTCAGTTCCTCTGACATCAAACCCCACACATTGGCATCAATCATCACATCTCCTTCACCATTTACCATGACAGAGCCAAACTGGGTTGTAACAGTTGACCAGAGCTGCACATTACATGAATCACTTTCTACTGATAAACCATGTTTCTGAGAAAGGCATGTAAGTCTAAAATTAAAGAGAATACAGAATTATTGAAATACCAATTGAAAATAGTAAATAATAGTATAATTATTACTAACAATGTTAAGGAAACACTGAAACACCACTGTACAAAGTGGACCCTTGCCATCTAGGACTCTCAAGGGAAACGAAAAGTAACTAGAGATAGCCGGAGTTCGAAATAGGGACAGACCCGAAAAACTGCGTACTGTTTAATAAAATCTAACATTTATTGCAGTAATATACAGCCGTTTCTGTATAACTTTATAGGGACTCTGCCGGTTTAGATCACTAATTGTCTCGCTCGTGCTGTTCAGTTACAAACAAAAATCGCTATAAACGACCCGACCGACCATTTGATATCGTGCGGTGGGAGCAGAAGAAATCAAAAACTGCAAGATCAATATCGGCGAAAACAAAATCTGCCCAATACGTGAGTGATGTAAGGTAAGTGAAATGGGAGCCGGAAAACGTTGCATAAACAATTTTGAAAGAAAAAAATGGTTGTAAGTAAACTATTCTTCCACTCCCACCCCACAATATTAAATGGTCAGTCCTTAACATTGTATAGTTCCCTCAGGTAAGTAAATCATTCTTCCACCCCCACCACACAATATCAAATGGTCAGTCCTTAACATTGTATAGTTCCCTCAGGTAAGTAAATCATTCTTCCACCCCCATCCCACAATATGAAATGGTCGGTCCCTAACATTATATTGAAAAGAACAAAACTTCATTTTCATTTTCAAACTCGGCACGCTAGCACCTAATGGAATCAATGAATGCTTCTCATTTACGTAATGATTTCAACAGATTTTATATAGCCAATCACATTTCAATAATTTGAACCAATGGCGCAACTTCGATTTCGATCCGCATATATTATCCTAACACAATATGAACCCCAAGTTCGCCCACAATCCCCTCTTTTGCTCTGACAAAGGGCTATAGCGCGTTAGTCCAGTACCAGAACTCGCCTTACCCCGCCCTGCATATGGGGTGTAATAGTAGTAATAGTAATAGAGGGTGTTTACCCCCTATGCAGGGCGGGGTAAGGGGAGTTCTGGTACTGTTCTATCGAAACGTCAGCTGAAACCTTTCACCCATTTATAACGTTCAGTTTAAAATGTTATTTTAAAATGTTTCATTACAATTCCCTTTCCACATGCACACACTGCTTTTAAAAAATGGTGGCGATTAAAACTAGTTTCGTCTGTCCGACCTCTTCAGTTATCGCCAAGATTTGGAAACATTTTAAAATTAACATTCTAAAAACGTTATAAATGAGTCTAAGCAAACCTTTCCTGGCGGGAATATATAAAATTTCTAGAAACCTTTCACCCTCACGGCGAAAAACATAACATATCAAATCTCATCATTTGGCCTACTCGCCGACGTAGAAAACCAAGTTTTCTTTAAAACTAGTCTACCAGAGGCCTCACAGACAAGTGTTTCCATTTGTGTACGAGTGATCGCAGACAAGCGAATTCCATAAATCATTATCTCAATTTATTAAGACAATGTCGCCGAGACGCCGACCGTGTCGCAGACCATCGCCGACCGCCGTTACAGATTATATGGAAACCAGGCCTTACGTGAATTTTACTTGAATTCAGTCTTTCAATTTTCCGACGCTGATGATATGCCACGAAAAATTTCTTACTTTTTTTACTTAGGCCTTTACACACATTTTTCGTGCTAAGTAAAACTTAGTGGCTCTAAGTTTTACTTAGGAGCCTAGTGTAAAGTCACATGATA
>JAOBYG010150758.1:0-10652 GCA_025403545.1 Epizoanthus stellaris
GGTGATGATGATGATGATGATGATGCTGATGATGATGATGATGATGATGATGATGATGATGATGATGATGATGATGAAGTGCTACTATTATGATGTTGAATTGCTACTATGATCAAAAGGTTTTTCCATTCATTGTTTTTGAAGATACAAATACTAAATAGTTATAGTAACAATTTGCTCAGAAAGGTCGATTTTTTCACTCTAATGCAGCTCCAAACTCTACTCCGTTTATAAATACTTGGTTTAGAACAGGCCATGTGAAAAGTTGTAACATGTTAAGGGCACAGTGACGTCATCCAATCAATCCACTAACCTGTAGGAAGTGTAAGCTGTATAGTTGGCACATTCAGAGATCACTTCTGGCCACAGTGTCAAACAAAGAAACATCAATAGGGATACCACAGGAGCTATGATTGCTTACACAAGTAGCCTTTGGACAAGAAACATCGTGCAGAAGGAAATATTGCCATGTTCTACAAACATGTGATTAGTTCAGCCCTTTCATGTATAATTATGTTGAAGGTTATGGCAATGAATTTGAAAATGTTTTGTTTTTGCAGAATGAAACTTGACGCATGATATTTTCAGTCCTTTTCATGCCATGACAAATGAAAACAATCGTCACAACTTCCTCAACAATTTTTCTTCTTAGCGATCCACTTCACAACATTTTGTTGCATATGATGAAGTTTCCACATTCATTATTTTCTGCAGCATGCTTGCAGACTGAACTGTTGTGTCAAGACGAAAATAATTACGAGTGAAGAATGAACTGCTATCCACTTCTTCAATATCAGGAAGAGAGAAACTGTGTCCGTGCGAACGGCGCCACATGACAAGCTCTAGTGGAATGGAATGCTTCTCAGGATGATCACAAATTGACTTCTGAATTATATTTCTTGAGAAGTTCTGGCAATTCTAAGAATAACTGATATAATTTAAAATGTTATGATTTTCTTTAGTGCTTGATACTATTTCATTTGGCAATTGCAGCAACTGGAATTGGCGAGATTGGCAAGCAAGTTGCACACATAAATGAACTGAATATTAAAACACAAGAGAAACAAAATCTGTGATTATTTCCTCTTGATATTGCAACCTGTAAAGCCATGATGATTATTGGAACCAACAGTTTGTTTGACAATAAATTGAACAACTGATTGGATGCACACCACAACCGAAAGTCACTGGAAACTGGGATGCCGGGAACAAAAAAAGTGTAGAGGAAGTTGTGAAAATAGTTTTCTTCATTGTGCGGGTAGGATGTAAGGGACCGAAATATCGCACTTTTAGGTTTCAATTAGTAAATGCAAATGATGTCGGGGATGATGGTGATGACATTGTTGATGATGAATGATGATCTTGATGATGACTGATGTTGATGGTGATGATATTAAGGATGATTTGAACGGAAATATTGCATGTATAAAGATCAGATGTCTCGAGTCCTTATGGATAAAATTTGCACTTTGGATGCATACTCAAAATATAGTAACATACTTTGGATGTATTCTTTCTTATATTCAAAGTATAAACAGTTTTTATCTGTTTGAAAGCAATAAACGATTTTAATAAGTTACAAGTCAATTATAATTTCACTGACAAAATTGGCCTTTCGTTGTACCCCACAAGTTTGGGATATGATTCATATAATAATAAAGTATGCTGAGCAAAAGAAACAAACCAGGCTACCAAGCTCTGAAGTTGGTTACTTTTGGCAGTTTCACTTGTGATTACTAAATGTTGGTACGTTTGTTTTTGCAACAGCTTCCCATCAGGAGCATAGTCAAGATGTAGCTGTCCATGACACTCGTCCCATTTGTGATGCTCAGCAGGCAATGAGAGTAATCACAGATGTGGGAGATCCAATGCTCAGCTCATGTTTTGTGTCGTCTTGTTCTCTTGGCCCGCCATCTGCTACAGGTTATACGTAAGTGTGTTTATATACTGTAACAAGGGGTGTTATAAACTCGGTTTGATAATCAGTGTTCATCTCATGTTTTGTGTCGTCTTGTTCTCTTGGCCCGCCATCTACTCTAGACTTGTCGTAAATAATGGGTCATTGTTGTTCAAAACCAGGGATATATACAACTATACATTTGATATTCTACGCAAGATCAAAGAAAGCATTGTAGGAACAAGTAAAAACGAAAGTAATTCAACCAAAAGTCACAAACAAATAGCGAAAATAACAAAGAACACGTTAGAATAGAGTAGAAAAAACTCACCTGGGAGTCCATAGCAAAGCAAAACTCTGCATTAAAACAGGCCACAATACGTGCCAAACACAACAATCATCTGCCACAACAGCTCCAAACACGTGCATCACGGGGAATCCTTTCAATCCTCCTTGATCTAAGAGGATCTAAGTATAGTACAGCGGATAATGCTCAAAAATTGACAGAAGTGTGCACTTTTACCTAAAAGCATGAAACTTTCCACAGTTAACAATCATACCATAAGGTTTAATTTCAGATGTGGAGCCATTTGAGATTTGACTTCTGACGTCACTTAAAATGTCAGTGATGTCATACAGTGAGAAATAACTAATAAACCTTACTGATATGCTGGAAAGGCAAACGTATCTGGTTGCAAAAACCTGCAGTCATCTTAATTAGCCAGAAAATAATAGGATTTTATGCGTTGGAGTTTATACCCCTGGTTCTGTACACAATATGACTCATTAACGTTGACCTTTGACCTTGGTTGACCTTGAAATGTGAAAAGAAATCATAATAAATTTGGTGAAAATTATATCTCTAGTATCCTGAATGAGAAGATTTTGGCTCTCTTTATGAAAAGGATTTCCCAATTCTTCAATCACTTATGTCAATGACTTCACTTCCTGAAAAGCTACCTGCACTCCTGGGTGTTGTTCATGGTGGTGATGTTCAACATCTGCAGTACTTGCTTGCATCCCGTATCCCTCGTACTCCGATGCTATCCTTGCAACCTTTGGACTGGCGACTATCCATCATCTCACTGCAGCGGGGTCGTCCATCAGTCCAATTGCGCCACCAGAACCTTTGATTGCAGCATCACTTTGTTCATGGCACTGGCCTATTGCCAGTTAAATATCTCGAATGTTTTCAACTCAATTATTTTAGTTAACACACAAATCAATAATCCTTACCTGTCATGTATCATTCTTGAAAGAAGGATAAAAAAACGCTGCCAATGTTGGCAGCCATCTTTTTCTCCACGTGCCAATTTGAAAACGAGGCTAATAAAATGGGTGCATCAGCTGATCCACTGAATGCTTACTGCTTCAGGCAGAGACAATGCGTTAAAAAAGGAAACTGAAACAAAAAGAGAACAAAATAGACACGAAAAAAGAAAAGCATATTATGTTCATCCAAAGAAGTTGAGAAAGTGTAAAAAAGTAAAATCAATTTTTGCCAAGTACTTCTTATATCATTTTTTAAAACCCTATAAACTTTTCTAAAATCCATCTTGCTAAATTTGACAAAAAAATACTATTACTAATACCTCAATGGAAGCAGCGTGGCCTAGTGAATTGGTGCTTGCACCCGGGATTCCGAGTTCGAGCCCAGTCTCCACTCTGCCCTGTGCTTGTTCCCGGCGATCCCGAGTTCAAGCCCAGCTCAGGGGCCACGTTTGTAAATAGCCAGCTCGAGCGCCTCCTGCCAGTTGGGGATTTTAACCCTGTTAATTTCAATTTGATTATTATTTCAGTTATTTGAATACACGACCCCACCAGCTCAGCTGATTTAAACATCGTGTATAAATAAAGTAACTTTTCTTTTTTTTCTCTCAATAATTGGAAGCTCAAAAAAAGTATATCAAAATTCAAGCAACATCTGAGGCGAAACTGACTAAAAATATCAACATTTCCGTCCAAGGTCAAGGTCATTGGCCTCAGGGAGGTCAGAGTTCAAGTCCAATATGGTTCAACATCTGAACCTAAGCAGTTCAAGTGTAGTTAATATGCAATCAGCATTTGTCTTATGTAACAGACACTTTAACCATATTAAGGTCAACCAAGGTCAAAGGCCATATTATGTACGGAACCAAGGATATATACTCCAAAGCATAAAACCGTGTTATTTTGTAGCTAATTAAGATGATTGTAGGCTTTTGCAACCAGATAGGTTTTCCTTTCCAGCATGTCAGCAAGTTTTTTTAATTATTTCTCACTGTATGACATCATTTTAAGTGACGTCAGAGGTCAAATCTCAGATGGTTCCACATCTGAAAATAAACCTTATGATGTGATTGTTAACTGTGGAAAGTTTCATGCTTTTAGGTAAAAGTGCACACTTTTTCAGCTTATCCACTGTACTAGTAGAAGGATTATTAACCGAACATGTTGGAGCTCCTGGTGTTTCTTGATCCAAGTATTCCACTTGATGTAAAGTACTTATATTGTTTTCTGTTTTTTCTACTTTAGACCAAGACAAGATAGGAAAATAAAGTTTTGTGGTGGTAGGTGTTGCTTTTTAATCGATTTTTTGACATTCGCCATGTGTTTTACAGGGTTCGTACGGGCCCTCAAAAACCATGAAAGTCCTTAAATTTTCATTTCTGAAAATTAAGTACTCAAAAGTCCATGAATTTTCTAAAAGCCTTCCCAAGTTCATGAAAAGTCCTTAAATTTTATTTTCCTGATGTCTGTTAAAGAAACTGCCATTTATTCCTTAATAAATGCAAGCGTTTTGGGAATAAGTTTTTGGGAATTGGGTGCCATGGGTCCTTAATAATGATAGTACCATGAAAAGTCCATAAAAAGTCCTTAAAATTTATACTGAGATTAGGGGAAGAACCCTGGCTTTATTCATATATGCATGTACTGATAGGACACAGGCGTGTATGTGTATTTGTTTATACCTTAGTCCTTATGCCTTGTAGATTTACAGTGGTAATTCGTGGAGATTTAGAGTTCTTACATCGTTGTTGATGGACTGGAACTAGCGAGGAAGTTGTTACTGGGATCTGTGGTTTTACTATATAAGATGATATAGGATTTAACACATCTAAACCTTTGTAATCTTACTATTAATGTGAGGATGGGATGTGGAGTGGAGATTTTTAACCAGGGTACTTATAACCAGAAGGTATTTCCTATTTTAGATACGATTTTAAATTGGTGGCAAGGATTATAAAGGTGTAGGTGGGTGGTTACAAAGGGCCCTGGATTTATAACTTAGTTATTGTGATACAGTGTGCATTACCTTTTCTACACCCTTTTGTGTATTACTCACAGTTGAGCGTGTCCCAACGTATGGAAAATCTGCTTATTTCGTTTATGTCATTTCAGTTTTGAAGCTGATATTCGATCCTTTTGAGCTGGTCTTCAGAAAGAAGCTTTTCCCTCAAATAGAAGAGAGATACTGCCATGTAAGTGTCTTGAACCCGGTTCAAACAGACACATTTCTGTTGTGTTGAATTTAATTCCATTCCATTCCGTAGAACAAAAAATTGACTGTGGATTCAAATGTCAATTTTGGCTGTTGCGCTTGTATCACACTCGACAGTGTTGACACCACTGTATTTCATTTCTTGACCTCAGCTAACTGTTCTTACAGTATTTGCAGTTGGTGCATTACAGTGTAGTTGAATTTGTTTGATTCAAAGTCGAATTTTTGTTTCATTTCTGCCGTATCAATTCAGTTCAACCCCTGAATTGAATTTAACACAACAGAAATGCAACCATTTGAACCAGGTCTTACAGTTTTGTTTATACGTTTTGAAAGTATTTGTTTTGATCGGTACCCATTGATTTTAAAATGCATCCCATCGTGTTTGTATCCACACAACAAGCAAGGTGGTTTAGTCACTGGCCAGATACATGCATGTTATTTGGCCATGTGTTGCTTGGGAGGCACTGTTCTGGCCATGTTGAGAATGTTTGGTTTGTACCAACACAGGTTTGTGGTGCGCTGATCATTGTGCTGCAGAAAGAGTGTCAGTTGATGGATCATCTAGCAGCCATGAGGGTAGGGATTTGTGTAGTTGTTCGTGTCGTTTTATCTATCTATATATCTATACTGTATCAGTCGGTCTGTCTGTCTGTCTGTTGGTCTGTCTGTTTGTTTGTCTGTCTGTCTATATATTGCTTGTTCCGCTTGTCTGCCTCGGTGTATTTATACGTATGTGTCTCTGTCTCTACATGTACGTCTGTTTCTGTCTGATGTACTGCCTGGCTTTCTGTTTGTCTCTATCACCCAGTTTGTTTGTCTGTCGGTTTGTCTCAGTCTGCCTCTCTTCTCAACCTGATGTACATGTACATGCACTGTTACTAAAAAAAGCAAATATTTTGTTAATGGTTTGATTAATTATATCTGTTATTCAACACTGCTGGATAGAATGTCCTTTGTGCAGTTCCCAGGGGATTTCATGTTGTTGTGCCAGGGTCAATGGCCATCGTTGTTCTTAGTGCATATGTTAACGATTTACCAGGCTGTTTTTTAAAGGAATCCTGAAGTGAAAAACACTTTGCTGGTAGAATGAAAGAACTTGTTCCACTGAATTACTCTGTGAAGGTTTTGGGGTCCAAAACCATCACACAAATGAGAACGGAGCGAAAACGTTTCCCAATTTTTGCACTTCGACCATCATGGGCCTGCCATCTTGGATTATGATATCAGTGAGTTACCGTACCCAGGCCCAGGCCACGGATGGTCGGATGGTGCACCTATCAAAACAAACAAAACGGCGAGGGGCCTGTGAAAGGCAACTCACTTACATCATGAATCCAAGATGGCTGGCCCATGAGTATCGAAGTTCAAAAATTTGGAAATGTTTTCACTCCGTTTTCGTTTGTGTGATGGTTTTGGACCCCAAAAACGTCACAAAGTAAGTCAGTGGAACAAGTTATTTCATTTTGCCAGCAAAGTGTTTTTCACTTCAGGATTCCTTTAAATACCATATAGCTATATGCATAGCTGTGATGCAGACATAGTACTCTTACTAGTGGCTGTTAATTTGTGATGTGATGTGATGTGAACCTGGGTTAGGGCAAATTGTGCAAAATTGTGCAAAAACAACTGACTTGATCACCGTGAAGAGATTTGAACTTCAGCGATTTTTGATGCATAACTTCTCTAATTGGGAGAACGGTACCCCTTACGGTACCTCTTCTATCAGTTCCAAAACTATATGTTTCCGTTACAAAATTTACCCATATTCTTGTTATTTCCTAATGTGAGGTCATGGCCAAACAAATAAAACATCCAACAGTGATTTATTAGACAATGTTGGACGATGATTTAGATGTGGCCAAATAAATCAACTATGGTTAAACTATGGTTCGATCAACTCTAGAATTAAGTACATCAATGGTGCTTTACGGATAACTTTATTTTTCAGTTTAGGCTTTAATGAAGGTTTATACATCTTGATGCAATTGTGTGTACACAAAAGCGCAGCTATTGTTGCAACTGTTCCTCAGCTAATCGTAGAGACTACATAGTGTAACATGAGATGATGCCTTGATTTCTTTTTTATAGAATTTCTTCCTCTTTGAAGCTGGAGACATAATGCATCACTTTTACACTGACCTTTTCACCAAGGCTAAGCATCTCGAACCATGGCAAGATATCTCATATCTGAATAGTTTACTCCAAGAAGCTGTGCAGCCTCGCTTCCCACAGCATATAGACAGGTAGGTCATGTATGGCAGGAGAGACAATTTGTTGTATTATGAATCCCATGACCTTCGCTTTGGCTTCCAGAGTAGTGTATGGATATACGATCCCTCACATCCCCAGAACAGATTATTAAATAGCAACCACTGGATATTGGATTTCTAGCAATTTTGATTGGTTCGCTACTCACTAGCTATAAGCTCATATACCTTAGTTTGACCATATATGGAAATATATAATAGAGTGTATATTTTGACTTGGTGTTAATAAAACAATTATTCCAGTCACACTTATTGGATATTAAATTATTATAGCAAACTCGGTGCTGCCCACCTCTTTGTCCAGCTATCATCTCATATGTAATGTGTGTTTGTGGAGTAATTGTTAATTACTATTTTGGACATGACAGTTTTACTAGGAATTATAATATAGTCACCAATTTTTTCCCATCAAAATGTATTGGAAATTTGGAGCGTTAAAATCATGCAAACCAAAGTGACGTAAGGTGGCATGCTCGAACTTAGATCTCTTGCGGACAATAACACTCTTTGAAACCATTGAGTTCTATTATGAAACAAATAAGCAATTATTTTCTGAGCTTGATAGGATATAAAGTACTAAAGTGACTTTTGCCATTGCATGAGAAATGGCAAAAACCTCTGCTTTGCTGCGCGTCAATCCTTCTGCTGCTCTTGCATTGGTGTGGCATCATTTTAGTACTTGCAAATCCTAGAAAGCACGGAAAACATTGCTTTATACGTCACTAAACCATTCATATTCGGAGATACAGAAAGTCTGCCATTCAGGTCGGGGTTGTAAATCGAACACAGAGAAGATATTACACAGTGGGGAATGGCAATAGCATTATTTCATGAGTGAAGTTTTTATTATATGGACGTATTTTACCTTCGGGGCACTAGCTGTGCATTTCTGTCGGAGTTTGGAAAATCTTCCGACCAGTGATGAAGTTTTGGTAAATCTTCAGAAATATTCGGAACTGTTTTGAAAATACTTGGAAAATCACCAAAATCTCTGGAAATGTTCCAAAAATGTTTGAATACATTTGTCAAATCTTCAGACAATCGTTGGAAAATCTTGGAAAAGGTTTGGAAAATCTTCAGAAGTGCTCGAATATTTTGAAAAGTTCAACAATTCTGCGTAAATGTTCAGAAAATGATCTAGAAACTTCGGAGGCAATCAGAGAATCTTGCAGTCAATTTACATGCAGGATCTGAGTGGAGTATTTTCTGTATCGATTCTATGAAAAGATTTTCTAAGCTTCTCCAAACTTTCCAGATAATTTTCAAGTGATTTATGAAGAATTTCTAAATCCTTAAAAACAGTTCCGAGAATTTTAAGGATGTTTAAGCATTTTCCGAAACATATTTCTGAATATCCAATAAACATGGAGTAGTACATGTATATAAGAAAATAAGACTGATCTCCATGTAAAGGAATTCGAATACATTAATTTAACCTGAAATGGTGTTAGCAGCTGATTGCTCCTTTTATGGTTAATAGAAATAAAGTATGGTCTTTCATGTATCTAGTGTTGTAACAATTCGTTAATGTAACACAGCCAGTACTTCTCAAAGTATCTGAGATGAGAGAAAACGGGCATTTATTTTATTCTGATCCAAATTTTCCATATTTTTCAACCCATTGTATGTATATTGATATTTTAGACTGGCTGTCGGTCTAACAACAAATGCTGCTGGACGGTCAAGAAGTGTATTGACACAATCACTACATGGACTCAGCCTGAATTACAAAGTGAGTAACCATTTTCGGTCATTCCATCTGTTTATCAGTGGGGATATATCTATAATTATTTCATGTTCTTGACAATGAAGATAATTACGGTACCTTTAAAAAATCCTTGACAGTTGTTACTAGCTTTTTACAAGTTGCGTGTTGTTCCTGTAGTCCACAGTTTACCATGTGAAAGTACTGTATAATTGACAAATATTTTGTGCTAGCTGTAGTTCTAGTTTGACATTTTCTGTTCTTGTTGATATGTACAGCTCTGTATTTATTTTTATTCTCTACCTCTTTAACCCATTCAGTCGTAAGGCAGCAATCGTTTGTTTTTTCTAATTCATATTTTGGTAAAAAAAAATGCCATAGTTATATACTTGACGAAAAGTGTTTTTATTTGAATTGTTACAGTTATGAAATTCACTCAGTTTTGAAGGCACTCTTAGAACTCGAAGGATTAATAGTACTCACCAAGAGCTTTCATTTGAGTGATTACCGTTTAGGATTTTGCCCCCACTGGTTCAGAATTAATAGCTAGTACTATCATTAGAATGTTCTCATCCGAAAAGCTTTCATTTGAGTAGTCACACTGTATTTTTTACCCATGTGTTGAAAGGTGGCGAGATCTCACTCAGTTTTGAAAGGCACTATCGTGTTTCAGTATTCATGAAGAGCTTTCATATGAGTGGTTACATGTACCGGCACTTTGCGTTTTCGTCCACTAGTTCAGATTAGTAACTAATACCACCATTAGAATGTACTCATTCATCCAGAGCTTTCAGTTGAATATTCACACTGTGTGTCGTTACCCATATGTTGAGAGGTTATGAGATATCACTCAGTTTTGAATGGCACTCTCCAGACTCAATATTAACTGTGGATGTGGCTTCACAGGTCCCTTGGCCTGTCAACCTGGTAATTGACGAATCCTGTCAACAGAAATACAGTGAAGTGTTCCTGTTCCTGTTGAAAGTAAAGAGAGCCAAATGGAGTCTAGATGAACTCCGTTTCATAGGTAATTAAAGTCATAAATAATCTAAATAATAGCATGATACATATCTAACGCGTTAACAGGAAAGGGGTCTTGTCGATTTTCAGGCCGTACTATACAATTCACATCAGCTTTCAAAACAGCCATAGATCAGTGAATACTGGCTAAGGCGTTTTAGAGTAATTTTTAAAAAAACCCTGTTTTTTCCACCATATGTCGTGGCAAGTGTTGTTTTGATGGACTTGACTAAGGTCTCACAGTTAAACATGATAGGATGAAGGCAAAGAAATACGATA